>PVHP010000490.1:68841-145121 GCA_004024765.1 Zapus hudsonius
TACAAATACCAATACCAATAAATATCTTAAGAAGTGTTTAACATATTTAGTCTTCACTGAATCTCACCCCATTCAGATGTCAAGAAAACAAATGACATCAAAAGCTGAGGAGGATGAAAAAGGAGCCCTCATTCACAAGTGCTGAAAATGAAAATAGGTGCAGCACTGATAGAAATGTGTGGAGGTTTCTCAAGAAACAGGAAATTTGAACTACAATATGACTCAGTCACACCAGTTCTGAGTATATATCCAAAGAACTCTATATATTACAACAAGAACACATAGCATTAATGTTCATTACTGCTTTATTCACAATAGCTAGGAAATAAAATCATTGTCATTCTACATGTTCATCAACTAAGGAATAGATAACAGAAATTTTTTTCCAAGTAAATTAAGAGTTTATTTAAAGTGAAATTAAGAAGCAGAGAAACAGACTCCTCATGAGAGGAAGGGATCTGGAACCAGAATCCCCAATAGCCAGCTTTCAAGTACTAATGTAATTGCTAAGAGTCATGAGCACAATCTGCATGTTTTCATGGAAGCCCATTCTGTTTGGCCATGTTATTATTTCAGATTGTCACATGATGTTATTAGTAATGAACCTTTAATTATGGCCAATTGTAAGGAATTAGCAGAAATTTATACCTGCACCAGCCCAGAGTGAAAAATCAGATATTCCTCCCTGGTGATCCTAGCTATGAAAACCCCTCGTCAGCTACTCTTCTCTTTTTTTTTCTGAGTGACAGTTCTACTCAGTGGAAGCTCTGTTTTTCAGTAACTCATCTCTTTCAAGAACAGTGTCTTTCTACTTTGTCCCAGCTACATGATACAGTTACCAGAATAATTTAACATCAGCTCACTAATTGCCTAGGCTAATAAACTGCTCTAGTTCCTCAGGTGGTTTTCATTTATGTATTGATTTCTCTCTTCCCACGTGGGAAGGATGTGTTTGGCTCTAGCTGCTTTTGATCTAATGGCTCTATAGCCTGACCTACTTTCATTTTTCTTGCTGTTGGCATTCATTTTATTTTCTTTATCTAAGAGCATAAACTAATAGAAAAGGGTACTCAACATGTGCATAGGTCATTATAATTGTTCCAGTTACATTTCCGTTTTTCTGTTAAATTTCTTATTCTAATTTTAAATGATTTAATATATTTGGACAAGAGAAACAGTAATCCTGCCCTCCCATAAACCCACAGAGAAAAGGAAGAATACATAATCCACTTGCTTTGATTTGGTTTCATACAAATTACAACAATTGTAGTCACAGGCTTCCAGAAATCATGCCCTTGAGAGTAAAGTCCAAGTAAGGCAGATAGCTTCACTCTCCTCTGTAGCTCAAGAGGTTTTGAAGGACCATGGCAAAAGAAGCCTTTCTTTTTGATAACTGGGCTTAAAAGATGAATGATTTTTTTTGTCCTATTCAGGAAGGTGACATCCAGTGGAAGAATCTGAGAGCTTTATCTCACTCTCATTGCAGGAAATACCAAAATATTGTATTCCAAGGGTCATTTTGAAATAGTTAAACCAACCATTGTTATCCAAGGAAGGAAAACAATTTGTTTGTACCAGACCATGACCAGATTATGACTATGTGGTTATGTTAAATTTACTATAAGTTTCAAAAACTGGTTCTTGCTCCAGAGATAATTATTTCTGAGAACTGAAAAATATTTTAAAGATAGGTAGGGTGCTGACTGGTAAATAACTAACTGCTTTTTCTGCTTCTGTACACAAGTTTGCTCTTTTTGCACAGTAAAGGAATTGGTTTATTTCTTTATAAGCCCTGAGCTACCAGAAGTGGCTGCTAACTCTGCCGAGTAGAATTAGCCCTGACATGTCATCTGAATAAAGTTTCCTTTTAACTATCCAGACCTTTCATCATCTGTTTGATTTTGGGTCTGAGGTCGCGCTCCATTTCAATTTATATATTTCATGAACCAGAATGTGGTTGGTACTTATCTGTGAAATAATGAATTCACAGTGAAGACACTGGTTAAGAAGGTAAAAGTTTGATGTCCTCTTAGTGTCGGGATAAATACAAAGATAGACAGAAACCCCAGCAATAAATTTAGTAGTAAAGCAGCTTCTGAGAAGTAATTCCTTAATGCCACCATCTTGATGGGTCTTGCAACAATGTCTCAGTTATGGTGTGTTTTATTTTTCAAAGGTTTAGAGCACAGGCTCCCCAAACTGTTTCTACTTTGTTCTGGTTCCTTGAAAGGCTAAAACAGTGCTTATTTCTGTGGTTAAATAAATTTGACAATGCTAATTTACACAAAATTGTTTTCTGTTCACCTTATTTTCCTTTACAGTTTCTGAGTTTCTAAGAAGACAGTATATATTATAACTCCCCAAATGAGATAAAATGGTATAAATATCTTTGCATAGATATGTATAAAAATAAAATATTAACATAGATTTCTGAATGTTTGCGAAGATAGCACCAGAAAGTCTTGTCCTTCACCTTAGGTCGCTTCTGATTTAGAAGGACTTTAAATTTCAACCAATGTGTTCATAATTAACCTGGGAATCTTATCTTTGGTAGCCATTATAGATACTGTTGGAATGTAAAGACCCCATAGGCACTTGTATTTGCATTTGATACCCAGCTGGTAGGACTGTTTGGAAAGGTTGGAAAGTCTTTAGAAGTTGTAGCCTAGCTGGGGATGGGGTTTGAGGGCTTATAGTCTGGACTCATTTCCTGCTCACCCTCTGCTTCCTGCCAGTGGCTGCAATGTGACCAGCTATCCACCTGCTGTTGTGTTTTCCCTATCATGATGAACTTGGCTAGAATAAATGATTTCTTATCTTATGCTGTTTCTTGTCTGGTATCTTGTCACAATGGGAAAGAAAGTAGTTCAGCAGGATAGTGGGTCATATTAATGGTTTACTGTGCCCTCCCTATCCCATAGACATTCCCTAATCTTTCCCATATGACATGTACCCTATATACTGTGGTCTTTATAATACAGAACTTTGACTCATCTCCCTCATAGTTACAACCCTTCAATTGTCCTCTATTGCCCTCAGGTAAAATAATAGAATGGAAAATAAACTTCTTAGCGTAGCCCAGAAATTAATTAGTGATTTGCCTCATTTTCCCTCCCT
This sequence comes from Zapus hudsonius, assembly GCA_004024765.1. NCBI lineage: Eukaryota > Metazoa > Chordata > Mammalia > Rodentia > Dipodidae > Zapus > Zapus hudsonius. Next base: position 71,959 of record PVHP010000490.1, read on the forward strand.
GAGCAATTTGTCACATTGCTGAATGCAATAATTGACACTTGCTTTTCTATACTCTGCCTTTTCAACTCCAGACATTGACTATATAGCTTTCTCTCAGAAATCTTCCAGCACCACTTTGCCTACCCACTTCCATTCCCAACACTAGTCCTTAATGGTAATAAAAGGATATATGAACAATGTATAGAGAGAGAGAGAGAAAATGTGTCTCAGATAAAATATTTGAGTATTTTAAAATATTATTCCTATCACAAAAGCACGGAAAATAAAAGAAACCAGTGGAATTGGAATTTTTCAGAATATAAGATAAATTCATTTAAAATATTTTTATGGAAAACTATTTCATTGAAATGCATATTAAAATCAACTAATTTATCATACAGTATAGATTTTAATGAAGACTAATTATATATTCTTAAGATACATGGATGACAAGAGCAAAACTTTCATCATTTGAAGCAAAACACCTTCCTTTCTTGGAACATCTAGTTAATTGTGGCAAAATATTGGGGTTATTATTTGTATGAATAATTCTTACTTTCCTTTTGTATGTTGTATCTATAGATCTAGTATAATATCAAAGTACTTCATAGAGATTAGAAGTTAATAATATAATTTTCTTGGAATCCCACTGCTAACTCATTTTAAAAACAATGGTTCTAGAAAGAAAAGTTTACTGTCCTCAAATGCTATGCTTTTTTTTTGTCTTTAGAGGAAAATTTGACCAAAATTTGGATTGTATAAAATAAAACAAAGAAATTCTTTGTTTTCTAGATATCTCTTACCTAGTGATGGCATATGAGTCATAATTATTGTGGGAAAATCTGCAGAATTTAGGGGCTTAAACATTCTGAAAATTTCTATGTATCAAAAGTCTCAGTACATTCTATAGATAAGAAAGCTGTGTATTACTGAGCTGGGCACTTCTAAGCCAGAGTCTCTGGGACACTTATGTCAGGAGGGTCTGATGTTGCCTCAGTATTCGACTAGAGAGAATTACTTTCAGTAACTGTTGGAGGGCTGCAATCATTGCTGAACTTTGAATAAAGACATCATGAACTGGTTGCTGAGTGGGTCTCTCATAAGGCTATCTATTATGGCAGATTTTTTTTCTTTGTTCTACCAAGGAAAAAGAGAGAGAGAAAGAGAGAGAGGCAGAAGGAGAAGAAAGAAAAGGAGGAGCAGAAGGTGGGAGGAAGGGAGAGAGGAAGAGGGGAGAGAAGGAGAGAAAGAAGGAGGCGGAGGAAGAGGAGAGAGAGAATGAGTAAGCAAAATGGAAGTTGGCCATTTTATAACCTGATTTCAGGAGTGACAATTACTATTACTTTTGCCATGTTCTGTTATTGTTTAGAGCCTAGCCTGCACTCAAAGGAAGGGCTTGAACAAGGGCAGAGAGTTATGAGATGAGGATTGCTGGAATCTATTATAGAGGCTGCCTAACACAAGCAACGATCTTCAAGCATGCTCTAGATGGTACAACTACCAAACAGACATAGTGTGGATTTCTAATTTTTTGCTTATTGAAAAGGTGATGAAAATATCCCAAATTCATATTGAACTGTGATATGATCAAGAAGTAAATGCTGTTGCATCAAGCTCCTGAAGTTGTAGAAGTTATCTGTTAATGGTGGAATTTGTTATATGCTTTTATGGTATTCTTAGTTTAAATACCAAGGATTGAAGGAGGAACACTGTGGGTTTACAAAGTCCATTGGGTCTCAAGGGTTCCACCTTCAACATGCATTAATGTCAATAGAAAAGAGCTCAAGTATGACTTTTAATTTTCTCTTGCACACATATTTGTTCTCAGCAAGAAGGCCTTTGTGAGATGGAAGTCCTTCAAATTGTATTTCTTAGCATATATAGAATTTTTAAGAAATAATTTCCATTTTATTAAGTTATCAAATCTCAGGTATTATGTTTTAGCATCATACAGTACACAAAGATAGGAGTTAAACTTATATTAAATAAAATATTGTATTTATCTACCCACTAAACATTATTTTGGAAGAATTTGCATTCCACATTCATTTGATATACCTTATTTATCTATGCCGAAAATAGATGGGTAAATTAAAGTTAGTGAGTTTAAAATCCAAAGAAGTATTTGTTAACTTTGCTCCTATTTTTGTTCCCTTTGTTCTCTTTTGTACCATCATTTCTTAGCATACATTGAGGCCTTTGTTAATAGCATTTATTCCCGAAGGCTTTCTCTAAATCTCCAACATTTTACAAGGTACCAGTGCCACTTTGTGCGGAATCACTTATCTATGGTAATTGTGTTTGCTGGCACGACTTCTTTAGTGACTCTGAGCGCTCCTGCTTTCCCATTACTTGGTGCTTGGTGCTCAGTAGGAATGCAGTAATCTCTTCATAGAAAGATAAAAGAATTGTAGAGATAAATAAACACTAAAGACATCACAAATTTTCAGAAAAAGGCTTTCTATCTCACAGATGAGGACCCCAAGCATCTCAAATCTGAAAAATTGTTAGCTTATTTGACCCATGCTGCTGAGATATGTTTTTTCTATCCAAAGAGAGTCAAGAGGAATCATGTGTCTGCAATGCAAGTTATTAGGCCCAGGCAGATAAGAGAAAAACAGATACTAGCTAGTAAATACTATTATTCAAAGGATAAAGAACAAAGCAAAACCACGTGGTTTACTGTGTCCTGTAAGACAACAGATATGCATCTGGAGATCTCAGAATATGATGAAGAAATGCCTCTGATAAGAAAGTGGGTAGGGGACAGAGAGGAGGGAAATGGGGGTACCTTCATAAATTTGCTCATACAATGTATGTACTTATTCATAATAAGGATATTAATTTTAAAAAAGACAAAATTTCTTCCTGACCTGGTCCCCCAGTAATGATAATGGCAGAGTTTTCTAGTATAGTTCAGACTATAAATAAGGTCAAAGATGCTAACAAAAGCAAAAACAAAATTATATTATTTGAACTAGAATTTTAAAAGCATACTGATGCTGTCTGAATAAAGGTGGAGTAATATTCTAACAAATCTATATAAATTCAAAATGTATTAACTTACGGCTGGGGCCATGGCTTAGTGGATAAGAGCACTTGCTGTGCAGGGGTCTGACTTTATCTGAATTTAATCTCCACCACTCATAATATCAGGGTTTTGAGTCATGCCACACACACACACACACACACACACACACACACATATATATATATATATATATATATATATAGAGAGAGAGAGAGAGAGAGAGAGAATCAGTGGGTTTTACTTATCAGCCAAAGGAACTGGAAAAATTAAAAAAAGTAAAAAATAAAAACAAAAAACAGCAGTTCTGGGAACAGTGAAAGATTCCTTCTTATGGTAGTTTGATTGGATGTCCCCCAGTAGATTCAGGAGTTTTATTAAAACTTGTAACTTAGATTTTGATTGGCCTGACTGAAAGAGATGTCACTGTGGGTGAATTCTAGGGTACATCTCTAGGTGTTACTGGAGGCAGATCTGGAATTCATTCCAGACTAAGGTACACAGAACATTTGAGCTCTAATAGAGTTCCCTGCTGTTCTCTCTCTCTCTCTCTCTCTCTCTCTCTCTCTCTCTCTCTCTCTCTGATCTGTAAAAGGGAGCCAATTTCTTCTGCCATTATGGAACTTCCCCTAGATCCGTAGCTTGAATAAATCCATTCCTCCCATAAACTGTGTCTGGTTTCAAAGTTCATTCCAACAATGTTGTAGTCAGCTACACCGCACTGGGAAGAATCTCTAAACTAGGTGCAGTTAAGGGAGGAAAGGATTTATTGAAGCTACAGATACAGGGGAAGTTCTACAATAGTGAAAGAGGCTGCCCCCGTTTCACAGGTCCAAGCAGAGAGAGAAAGATAAACCATCACCAACACCACACTCACAAAACAGCAAACAGGCAGGGGCCAAGGGAGAAACGTTTCCTTGCACTTTATATAGCCTTAAAGTGGGGTCTTGCAACCCTATCTCACCAGACTTGTTGGATTCCTGAGTCTCTGCAATTTCCTTCCTGCACTGCCCTTCCAGGAAGGGATGTTCATGTCTTGCTTCCGTGAACTTTCTTATATCCTGCCCCCTACTGACAGGCCGCCTTCCTCAGAACATCCTCAGAGACCCACCCAAGATAATTAAAAAGATCAAGTTGACAATAAAACCTGAACATCACAAGCAGCATGAAGCCAACTGCAACACATCTTAAGGACACAAGTAGAGTAGTGATAGGTGTAGAAATCTATATGCACGTCTGCACACTCTTGTACACATACCACACACACACACACACTATGCACACTACACACCCACCCACAAACACACACAGACTACCCATGCACATCAGACTGCACACACGTTTCACACATATGTGTCACACACGTAAACACATGCACAGCTGAAGTTAAAGTACACTTTATATAGCCAACCAACAAACATGGCAGCTCATCAACACAGTATGTACAAAGCAGATCATCTTAAACTCAATCAAGACCAACTTAAAAAATTCAATGTGACCTTGAGTATGTATATACATGTATAAAATAGGTATACAATACAGATAATTAATTTGTTTAATAGTTTAGTTCAGTAAGAAAAAATAGAAAGCTTTCCAACATATTAAAGGTGACTTAAGAGACTTGATTTTGGGGAGGCGGAGCATGATGGCAGACGAGTAGCAGCCTTGCCAGGGCTGTCTCTGTAAAGGTTTGGTTTTCCAGCTGAGATCCAAACCCCAGACCCCATCTGGCCCTGAACCAAAGACCACCCTCTCCCCAACTCCTGGACCAGCCCAGACAGGGTTCCCTAGTGGCTCTCTGCTCCACAGGGGAACAGAGAGCCGCCCCACCCCCACCACAAAATCCCACCATTGCCATTGTCTTCTCACAGGTGCTTTCCAAGCTCTTGCCAGCTGAGCACTTCTCCCTCCCGTGGCCCCATCCCTCCAGTGCCCAATCCTTGGGCGCACTTCTCTCCGTGAACCCCCCCCCCACACACACACACACAGGCAGACATGCTTCTAGGGCAAACTGACCTAGCTCGGTTCCGGAAGCCCACTCGGGACTGCAGCTGCAGGCGGGGCCATGCCTCTGGCAGATACCTGGGAACTGCTGCCACTGATGGGAGGGCAAAGGCCAGTTCAGGCAGGGACTACGTGCCACTGCCAGGAAAGCACAGGTGACTTTGGTGGGCACCAGGGACCGTGTGCCACTGAAGGGAGGACACAGGTTGGTCCACAAATTTGAGAACACGGATTACATGAGCAATAGGAAGCTCTCACCAGGCTCTTGTATCTGGGCGCCTGGGGCTGGGTTGGCATGTGGACTTAGAAAAGGTCCACCAAGTACAGGCCAAAGGAGAGTCTAGAGCATAGAGTCTCTACACCTAGTGGGGGAGACAGCATTCCAGATCTGCTTGCTTCAGTCAGATGGGAAAACACTGGGCTCTATAGCTTGGGGTGCTGGGGCTGTTTCTACAGCAACATACCATTCGGGGACAGTAGCCTATGAGGTGGCTCTAAGACTAAATAGTCACATACAGAGGGATCCAGACGGGTAAAGATCTGAGCCTGGCTGGGAGCAGAACACCCCAACAAGAAAGGCCTCTGTTTAAGATCAAACCTGGTGATCTTTCCACTGGAAGCAAAGTGGGCTGAACAGCACTCCCCAGGACGCCTGAGTCCCACTCCCCTACCTGGACATGGGCAGAAACCAATGGAAAAAAAAAAAAAAAACAGAAATCAAAGACCAAACTCCCCAACTCAGGGCCCCTAGTCCCATTATGGAATAGTAAAGTGGCAAGGAAGTGGAGACAACAAATATACAACCCCAAAGAGAGAATAATATGACTCCTGACCACAACTGCAATGCAAACATGAAGCAGAAATGGCTGTTATGGAAACTATGAAAAAAGACATGAATGAGATGAAGCTCACCAACACAAGCATAGACTCCAGACTGAATTTAATGGAGAGAAATATGAATGAATTCAGAAACACATTAAATGAATTGAAGGTGAACCAACTATGGGTGGAGCTAGACAATCAATTAAATTTGATGAGGACTTAAAAAAACTTAAAAATGATTTTTAGGAATCCCTAGCCAAAAAAAAAAAAGGACTGGAAATTGAATCTCACCAAAGAATTGGAGACTATAAACAAAATTATCGCAGAAACCAAAAATGAAATGGAGTTGTTAAAAACCTCCCTTGAATCAATCAGTTCCAGAGTTGACATTTTGGAGGACAGACTCTCAGACGTTGAGGACAAGACAGAAGGAATTAATAAGGCTGTCATAGTTTTCAATAAATTCAAGAAATCAAGTGAGCAAAATTTGAGGGATATGGGATACCATGAAGAGGCCCAATATTAGAATGATGGGGATCCCAGAAGGAGAAGAAGCCCAGGCTAAGGGCATAGGAAATATTTTAAACAGAATTATTCAAGAAAACTTCCCCTATCTAACAAGAGAAAGCCCGCTCAACATTCAAGGGGCCCAGAGGACTCCAAACAGACAGGATATGAAGAGGAATTCTCCAAGACACATTTTAATTAGGATGCCTAACTTAGAAAGCAAAGAGAAAATACTCAATGCTGCAAGAGAAGAGCAAACCATAACTTATAAAGGAAAATCCATCAGACTTACCTCAGACTTCTCATTAGAAACCATGTCAAAGGGCTTGGAATAATGCTTTTCAGGGCCTAAAGAAGTGTGGCTTTCAACATAGATGACTGTACCCAGCAAAGCTATTACTCATAATAGATGGAGAATTGAAAGTGTTCCATGAAGTAAACCAGCTCTACGACTATTTGAACACAAAGCCAAAATTACAGAAGATTCTACATGACATATCCCACACAGAAGAAACAAGAACTCTACCTCAGAAGAGTACCAGAGATCAGGCACGACAATCACAGTCAGTGTGCTAATAACAGCAGCACAGACACCAACCTCCATTAAACCTTCAACATGGCAGGGCTTAGAGCAAACCTCACAGTTACATCTCTGAATATAAATGGACTTAACTCCACTATAAAAAGACACAGACTTGCAGGGTGGATCAGAAAAATGGACCCTTCCATCTGCTGCCTTCAGGAAACACATCTTACTTCTAAAGACAGCAATCTTCTTAGAGTAAAAGGATGGAAAACGTTTATCCGGCATGTGGAAGTAAAAAGAAAGCAGGTGTGGCTACATTAATCTCTGACAAAATAGACTTTATACCAAAATCAATTAAAAAGGATAATGATGGTCACTTCTTATTCATCGAATTTATGATACAGCAGGAAGATATCACCATCATTAACATATATGCACCAAATTTGGGTGCAACACAGTTCATAAAGGAAACCCTACTCAAAAATAAAGCAGAAATAGACTAATTCCATCATAGTAGGAGACTTTAATATACATCTATTAGCTCTAGACAGATCAACCAAACAGAAGATCAGCAGGGACATAGCAGAGCTTAATAACATCATTGACAAGATGGGGATAACAGATATTTACAGAACGTTCTACCCCAAAGACACAGAATATACATTCTTCTCAGCAGTGCATGGGACTTTTTCTAAAATTGATCACATCTTAGGACACAAATCTTCCCTATACAATTTCAGGAAGATTGATGTAGTTCCTTGTATCATATCAGACCATAGTGCACTAAAGGTAGAAATTAACAATGGAACAGGATCCAGAAAATACACAAAGTACTGGCACCAAATTAATTCGCTCCTAAAAATTGAGTGGGTCATCCAAGAAATAAAACAGGAAATTCAGAATTTCCTAGTAATAAATGATAATGATAACACATCTTATCAGAACTGTGGGACACAATGAAGGCAGTCCTGAGGGGAAAGTTCATTGCGCTATCACCTAACCACCCACCTAAGATCATTGGAACAGACGGAAAAAGCTAACCCGAGGAGCGCAAGATGAAAGGAAATAATTAAAATCGGAGATGCAATTAAGGAATTGGAAATAAAGAAAATGATTAAAAAATAGATATATCAAAGAGTTTGTTCTTTGAAAAAGTTAACAAGATTTACAAACCCCTGGAAAATCTAATCAAATGAAGAAATGAGAAAGCCCAAATCAACAAAATCAGAAAGGACAATGGTGAGATCACAACTGATCCCAAAGACATTGGAAGAATCATCAGGTCATACTTCCAAAACCTGTACTCCACAAAATTTGAGAACCTGGAAGAAATGGATAAGTTTTTGGACACCTACCAACTGCCAAAGCTTAGCTCAGAGCAGATAAAAGCACTAAACAAACCTATCACACCCACAGAGATTAAAGATGTAATCAAAACCTCCCCAAAAGGAAAATCCCAGGACCAGATGGTTTCTCAGCTGAATTCTTCCAAGCCTTTATCACAAAGCTGAAACCACTCTTTCTGAAGTTTGTTAGAAGCATAGAAAAAGAGGGAAGGCTTCCAAGCACCTTCTATGAAGCTACCATTGCCCTAATTCCCAAACCAGGCAAAGATGCAACAAGGAAAGAGAACTACAGACCCATATCTCTGATGAACTTAGATGCAAAAATCCTGAACAAAGTCCTAGCAAACCGGGTACAACTCTACATCAAAAATATTATCCACCCTGACCAAGTTGACTTTATCCCAGAGATGCAGGGATGGTTCAACATATGCTAGTCGATAAATGTAATACATCACATTAATCAGCCCAAACACAAAAACCACATGGTTATCTCAATAGATGCAGAGAAGACCTTTGACAAAATTCAATACCACTTCATGTTCAAAGCTCTCGAAAGAATAGGCATAGATGGCCTAACCCTCAATTTAATAAAGACAATTTACAAAAAATCCTAAAGCACAAATCATTCTCAATGCAGAATGACTCAAGGAGTTCCCACTTAATTCAGGAACAAGACAAGGCTTGATCGGGGGGAGACTCCATCCTGGCAGGGAAGACGATGGCATGAGCAGAGGAGTGGACATCACCTATGCCACAGCACTGCAAACAGCGGCAGGCAGGTGTGCCAAATAGTGGCAAGCGGAAGCTGGTTTATAACCCCCATAAGCCCGCCCCAACAACACAGCTCTACTGAGGTTCTAATTCCCGAATTGCCATCAGCTGAGTATCAATGTATCAGAACACATTCATTTGTTTGTGGGGGACACCTGTATCAAACCATGACAGACCCACTCCTTTCACCATGCACAAAAATCAACTCCAAATGGATCAGAGACCTCAATATAAATCCTGTAACCCTGAACACCCTGGAAGAAAAAATAGGAGGAACTTTACATGAAATAGGAGTAGGGAAAAATTTCCTGAGCAAATCTCCAGCAGCCCAGTAAATGCAACAATCACTTAACCAATGGGACCTGATCAGGCTCAAAAGCTTCTGTACAGACAAACAAACCATACTTAGAGCCAATAGACCCCCATCCAACTGGGAGATGTTCTTTACCAGCTATAACTCAAAGGCCTAATCTCCAGATCTTATGGAGACCTCAAAAAAAATACATAATAAAATCTCAAACAGCCCCCTCTCAAAATGGGGCACTGATCTCAACAGAAAATTCACAGACGAGGAAACACAAATGGCCTTGTCCCATCTAAGAAAGTGCTTAGCATCCTTAAGCACCAGGGAAATGCAAATCTAAACCACAATGAGGTACCACCTTACTCCAGTCAGAATGGCAATCATAAAGAAAACCAACAACAATCATTGCTGGCGAGGATGCAGGTAAAATGGAGCCATCATTCACTGCTGGTGGGATTGCAAACTTGTTCAACCACTATGGAAAGCAGTGTGGAGACTCCTAGACAGAATGTACATAGAACTACCAATGGACCCATCTATCCTTCTACTAGGCATCTATCCGCAAGATGTCACATCTCAATGCAGAGACTTTTGTACAACTATATTTATAGCAGCTCAATTCATAATAGCCAAGAATTGGAATCAACCCAAATGCCCATCCATGGAGGAATGGACAGCAAAACTGTGGTATATTTTTACACGATGGAATTCTACTCAGCTGAATGGAAAAATGACATACCAAAATTTAGGAAAAAATGGTCTGACTTTGAACAGCTCTTACTAAGTGACCACTCAAAATATCAGAGAATTGAATGCCGCATATTCTCCCTCATATGCGGTCCTTAACCAGGCTAAACGTCAACTCTATGCAGACTACTAGAAAGAAGTGAGAGGTTATGAATAAGGGGTAAGGGATGGGGGGCAACAGTTTAAGCATGAGGTTAAACCAAATTAGGTTCAAAAACATAATATCTTCATGAGCATACTGTAACCTATTGAGCAAGTAGTGGGCATCGACTGGCTAGAAGGGCATGAGTAGTAGGGGAGAGAGTCTAAGCCTGTGAATAATTGATCAGTCTGACAACCCCTGGTGCCAGCCACCAGTTCCTTCCCTCACTGAGATGTTGATCAAAGTGACCCATGAGATTCCAAAACAAGACAGAATTCTGTCAAAGCCCTTGAATGCCCTCCCCAGGTCTGAGGCAAAACCCTGTTGCTGAAGAAACCATAGAGTGCTATCGATCAGCATCAAGAGACCCTTCAAGGTCCAGAATGGTAACCAGCCACCAGGTGGTAATTAGTGTATTGCTGGAAGGCACTGCACAAGCTGCCAGGAGAAGCTGATCAACGGCAGCTGGAGTAAACAGAGACCACTGTAAGAAACACCGTCTGAGGCCATGAATAGGCTGAACATACCTCCTACTGGGAGATAACATTGAACCAAGAAAGGAGCACTTGTGCAATGGAGGAGCCTGGGCCTGGGGGGAGATAATCAACGGCTTTTAAATTCAGCCAAATATTCCACTTACGGAGGGGGAGCTCTTGACTGGAACTGGGGATTCAGGGTTATAGGCACCAGATCCTGTACTCTTGGGCTCACAAGGAAAGATGCACTATGGGAGCGATTGATAGGGAGGCTACTAAAAATAGAATCTTGGTAATCCAGAATTGTGTATATTTGTTAACCTAGACTGATCTCACTCTCCGATGGAGAATGTGTTTGTATTTTTCAGGATGCAGCGAGAGAGCTGTGACCCGTCTAATCCTACCATCCAACCATAGGCAGATAGCTGAGATCCTGACAAGAGAGGAGCCACCACAGTCATATCAGGGAGGATCCATAGGGAACTCAGCAGACAATGAATGATGAACAAGGGACCTATAACCACAGTCATTCAATCAACACAGGATAGGCCATTGAGACAGAAACCAAGGATTTTCGACACAAGGACCTCTAAGCTCGCAACATTAAAGCACCCACCATGACTCAGGGAACTGAGTGGAAGAGGGGGCAGAAAGATTGTGAGAGCCGTGGTGGGGGAGACGGTCCAGAGGCATAGCACCCATCAGTAACAACTCACTTGGGCCAGGAGAACCGGGCTGAGTACTAGGATATCCAGGATCCCTTGCCACAAGGACTAATACAGACAGCCCATGAAGGAGGATATACAACTGATCAGGGATGGGGAGGGGGGGAATTGGGGAAGTCGGGATAACAACGCATGGTTTGCCCACTAAATAATGTAACTCATTATGGACAATAAATATTAAAAAAAAATTGAAGAAGCACACGTGAATATCAAAGCAATAAGACATCTTCTTAGAGAACTCCCAAAAGAACAAAACAAACAAGAGAAGGGGAAAATTATACTGCAACAAAGTAGTAGGTTCCTTGATCTAGATTGCCCACAATCAGTGGGTTACTACTTACTTGTATTTTATCTAGGAGAAAGAAGGGGAATAGATTGCATGGTTCTATATTTTGATTAACAGCCTTCAGTTATGTAAATTTTCTCTATTGAGTATGCCTTTCCCCATGATGCATCCAATTTTCATCATGTTTGCCCAACTATACCCATTTCCCTTTTCCCTGTCCCCATCCCACTGGGGGCCTTCCTAACAGAAGTATCACATTTCCATTGTTTGAACTGGTATGTAAATACAAATCAATGCATGTTAGGTACTAGGTTAACAAGCTGCTATGTGTATTGTTATGAAAGGTGTATATCTACTGAGCAACCCAAGTGGTGTCTGAAGACAGCAGGCCAGCAGACCAAACCAGAGGTTCACATGGATCACCAAGGAGATCTTTATTGTGCAGGGGCTGCCTCCCTGAAGGATGGAGACAGCAGCAATGTGAGGGGTCAGGGGGGCTTTTAAGGGCTTTCAGTCAGGAGGGACACATAGACAGTACAGAACTGCTTCCTCAGGTAAATTCTTCCTTATGGAGAGGCATTCAAGTTCCCTCAATGGGACTAAGGGAACTGGTTATTCCAGAGAATAGAAATTTAGACAGAAACCTTGGGGATTAGCCATTGGGGATTATCAAGCCATCTCCCTCCAGGGGCTATTCTGTTTCTTCAGATGGCCTGGTGATTATGCTAAGTGTCCCAGATTGGTAAACTATCCCTCGTGATTTCCTGTCTAAGAATTACTAACTTTGGGTAAGCATACATAGGAGTTAATGTTTTTCCACTTCTGTTTATGTTTGAAACATTCCATAAGAGTTTAAAAACAAATACTATATTAAAATGTATGCTTTTCTGGTAATATGAAGGAGAAATTTAGAAATGTCAGGTCATTTATGACTACTGTGAGAAAACTTTGTTTTAAACCAATTGATATTGAAGATATCTAGTGGCTAAATCAACTAAAGCAAGTAGCTGACATATTTATTTTTGAATAAGGAAAAATTCCATCACCCTCTGTTTTCCAGAAATACACCTGAGGTGGTCTTAGAATTTGGAAACTGAGTTCATCTTCTGTATATTCTTGGATAGCAATGTGAACATATGATGAGCTGTTGACTACTTTGTTCATCAGTAGGGCTTCAAAATACAATGAACTTACCTATAGGAGAAATAATCATTTTATTTTAATTCTATCTACCACAAAAGTGGGAGATAAACATGAAAAACTGAGTTAACAGCCAGTAAACTGCACACTGCTTAAAAGTAGGAATTATAATAAACTTATTCATTGCTTCATTTCCAGTTATTATTTTTTTATTTCATAAGGTAGTTTTATTTTTAGTTTTTTGAGAAACATTCACTCTGATTTCCATAATAGCTGCATGAGCATGCATTCCCCTGAGCAGTGAATAAGGATCCTCATTTCCTTATTCCCTCCCCATAATTTGTTCTTACTTGTTTTGTATTTTGATACTAGCCATTCTAATTGGAGTGAGATGGAATCTCAAAATAGTTTAATTTGCATTTGCATTTCCATGCTGGCTAAGGTTGTGGAGCACTTAAATACTTCTTATCAATTTGTATTTTTTTCTTTTGAGAACTCTGTTCAGTTCCAACACCCATTTTTTTTAATTGGGTTGTTTGTTTTCTTGATGTTTAGTTTTTTGAGTTCTTTACATGTCCTACATATTAATTATTTGTTAGATTGTAGCTGGCAAAGGTTTTCACCCACTTTTCAGGCTCCTTCTTAACTGGATTGGCTGTTTGTGATGCTGTACAAAAGCTTTTTAATGTTATGGGGTCCCATTTGTTAATTGTTGATCATATTTCCTGAGTGACTGTTGTCCTATTCAGGAAATTATTGCTTATGTCAATATCTAATAGGGTACTTCTACCTACATTGAGGTAATTTTACCATTTGGAATTGATTTTTGTGCCAGGCAAGAGGTAAGGGTCCAGCTAAATTTTTCTACATGAAGATACTTCAATTTTCACAGCAACATTTATTGAAAAAGCTGTATATTCTCAAATGAGTATTTTTGACATCACTGTCAACAATCGAGTGGCTACAGTTGCATGAATAGCTACCTGTGTATTGTTTCATTGATCTATGTGTCATCTGAGCCAGCACCATGATGTTTTTATTATTATAGTTGTATAATATAACTGGAAATCAGGGATGGTAGCCCTCCAGCAGTATTCTTTTTATTCATTATTATTTTGACAACTTATATCTTTTGTGCTTCTATATGAACTTTAAAATTTTTTTTCTATTTCTGTGAAGAATGGAACTCAGGCTGGTCTTGAATTCACATTAATCCTCCTACCTCAGCCTCCAGAGTGTAGGGATTAAAGGTATTCACCACCATGACTGGCTAGGTGCAGGAATTTTGATTGGGATTTAATTGAACATGGATTTTAGTAGAGTGGACGTTTTCATGATATTAATTTTTCCAATACATGAGCATGGGAAAGGTCTTTCCAACTTTTAGTATCTCCCTCAATTTATTCCTTCAATGTTTTTAAATTTTATTGGTAGAAGTATTTAATTTCCTTATCTAGTTTTATCCCTAGGTATTATTGGAGACTATTCCTAATGTGTATATATATATATATATATATATATGTATAAATATGTGTATATGTATATGTATATATATACATATATACCACAAATAAACATGTTGAGGATAAAATTAGGAAAAAATTACATTAGGAATAGTCTCTTATATATAGATCATATCATCTGCAAATATGGATATTTATACTTTTCTATTTGATATTATGTTCATTTCCTTCTCTTATAGCTCTACAGGTTCAAATACTATGTTGAATCAGGTTGGAAAGAATGAAAACACTTGTCCTGTTTGTAGTCTTAGTGGAAATGTTTTGTATTTTTCTCTTTTGAACATGGTGTTGTCTATAGGTTTGTCATTTATGTCTATTATTTTGCTGAGATGAGTTCCTTCCATCCCTAGCCTACACAGAGATTTTATTATGAAGAGATGTTGGATTTTGCCAAAGGCCTTTTTTACATCAATTAAGATATTCATGTGATTTCTTTCCCTTATGTATGTGATAGATTACATTTATTGTTTTATATATGCTGAACTATACCAGTATTTGGAAATGAAGTACCCTTGATTGTCATATATGGTCTTGATGTGTATTTGAATTTGGTTTGCAGCATTTAAATGAGAATTTTGTATCTATGTTTATCAGGGAAGTTGGCCTATAATTTTCTTGTCTTTATCAGGTTTTGGTATCAGAATATCTGGTTTTATGGAAGGAATTTAGAAGGATTCCTTCCATTTCAATTTTATGGAATAGTTGTAGTAGTACTGGTTTAAGTTATTTTTTAAAAGTTTTCTAGAATTCAGCAGTAAATCCATATGGACCAGTGTTTTTTGTTGTTGAGGGATTTCAATTTCTTATGTTATTCATTTCTATCTTTATATGATTGTGGTCAGACTTACCTTATATCCTAATATGTGATATACTTCAGAGCAAGTTCCATGAGCTACTGCAAAGAATGTGTCTTCTATAGTATATTGAAAATGACTGTTGGTTTCATTTTATCTATGTTGTCATTTAATTCAGTGTTTGTTGATTTTTTGTTGACGTCCTGTCTATTGAAGTCAATTTGTGAGAACGGGGTACTGATATCTCCCTCTTTTATTGTGTTAGGGATATTCTTTAAGTTTACATCTAGTAGTGTTTGTTTTATGAAATTATACACATGTATGTTTGGTACATATATATTTAGAATTATAATATTCTCTTGATGGATTTTTTTCCTTAATCAATATAAAGTGACATTTTTATCTCTTCTGATTAATTCTTAGTTAAATATTAGAATAATGATGTCTGCTTCTTACTTCTTTCCATTTGTTTGGAATATCCATTCTTCTATTCTAAAGTGGCATTAGCACTTACATTCTCATTGCTGAAACAAAACAACAAGAGTAGCTAATGGAAAGAAAGGGTTTATTTTGTCTTATATCTTTGAGGTGATGATTCATCACAGTGGGGAAAGCATGGCATATCAGGCAACCAGGGCATCACATCTTGTCATAGCTACAAGAAAAAAGCAGTAACAAATAAAAAAACAAATAAAATAAAATTTTATTAAAAAAAAACATAAAAAACAAATAAGGCAGAGGGCATCCAGTGGGACTGGACTAAGAAACCTCAAGGTCTGCCCCCAGTGACACAACTCCTCCAGTAAGGCTCCACCTCCCAAAGATCATACTAGCTTCCATGAGGCTTAATCACAAGTGCCTATGGATGGGCGGGCCCTTTCTGAGTCAGCATCCTGGACCCATCAGACAATCAAGTTCCTTTCTTATATACCTGAATCTGATGAAGAGGCTCATTCTGGTTGAATATCTGATTTATATAATTGGATCTGAACCAGATGTGTGAGCTCTCTTAGTCCCTTACCCTTTTGTGAGTCTTAGCCCCTTTCCCTTCTTTCAGGGAGAGAGATGGTTTTCTGTGTGAGGGAGATTTCCTCAGTCTCATAATTTACTCTGCCCTACAATAGCGTAGTTTTTGCTAACATGAATAAGAACCCCTGACTTGAGAGTGGCTGGTATGGCTAATTACAGAGTCCTCCCACGCTAGTTCATGCAATTCTGTTAATGGTCCCATACTCCCTAAAATGATTACCATCTCACTTCTGATTGTTTTAAAATAGACGATCACTGTTTTTGCAGTGGGTATATCCCAAGATAATGATGGTTGTTACAAGTAGTATTCTACCCAGAATGAATGACTTGGAGGGGCCTGGCACCCTGAGCACCTAGCTAGCAGAAGAAGACCCCTCAACCCTCCTGAATATAGCAAATGCCTCCATTAAAAGAAAAAAGGTGATATGAATTTAAAAAAAATCCAAATGATTTGATGTGAAAGTCTCAGTGCAAATAAACAAATAAAACAAAGTGAAGACAACATGTCTCCTCCCAAACCTACCACTTCCAGATCAATGGCCCCTGTTGAAAGAGAGATGAAATTACAGAAAAAGATTCAGAAAAAGATAATTAAGAAAAAAATCTTATGCTTTTTTTTTGTTTGTTTTTGAGGTAGGCTCTCATTACTCTAGCCCACACTGACTTGGAACTCACTCTCTAGTTCCAGTCTGGCCTGGAATTCACAATGATCCTCATATCTCTGCCACCCAAGTGCTAGAATTAAAGGCATATGTCACCACACACAGCCAAAAGAAGATAATAAATATGTACAGGAAATAAAAGAATTCCAAGAAAACAAAAATAATAAACTTAATGAAAAAGAAAATTCAATGAAAGAGATGAAAATTGAATTCAACCAACAACTAAAAATATTGAAAAAAAAAAAACCCTGCTACAATTGAAAAGTTCAGAAGGGGAACATCAGTGGAAAGACTTACCAATAGAATGGATGGATCCTGGAGATACCAGACCATAAGGAGGACAAGAATAAGAAGAAAAAGAAGAATGAAAGATGACCAACACACAAAAAGCAAAAACAAAGTACAACCCCCCAACCCCACCACTCACACCAAGAAGCAACAGAGGAGAGAGTGAAATGGGAGTCAAGCTGGCCTGCTGAGATGACAGCAGGTGTTGGAAACAGGAGGGGTGTAGAGGACAGAGCTTGATAGACATAGGATATTTTCAAACTGACCTAATGTTCTTCATCAGCCAGAATGGTGAGCCCTTTGCTGGGACTTTCTCTCTTGCCTAGGCTGAGCAAATTCTTTCATCCAGAGTCTTAGATCTGAGGTCAGGCCACTGCCCAGAGTTGTGATTATCCCTTTCTTTGGAGCCTAATATTCAGGTATGTGTAGTTCCCATCATTTTTGACTAGTTTGAACCATTTCTCAGGAGTCTGGGAGTGGTGTTTTCCTCCTGCAAACTACGGCAGGATGTGGAGAGGGGACTTAGTGAGTGTTGGAAGTATCTTAATTACAAATTTGCAAACCCCTCATCTGGTGCTTGCCTACACTCTCCTGGGGAACTTTCAGCTTCAGATTTGCATTTCCACTAGCATCAGGTGCTGGAGTCCCCAGGCAGTTTCCTCTGTGGCTGTTTCAGAAAACTTTTAAAACATTCTGATTCCTCTAACTACCATGAAACATGCTGAAGTCAGAATTTCTGAGGGCGAGTCTCAAAAATGTGAATTTTAGAACTTCTTGACTCACATGTTCTATATACATACTTGAGTTTCAGAAAGACCTGGACTAGAGATGTCTAGTAGAATTCTGCATGATGAGCATTCTCTGTATTTGCATGGCCTAGCATGGGTGTGGCCATGAAGACTTGAAATCATTGTGACTACTGAGAAACTCTATTTTAATTTTAAGAAATAGAAACTCATGTTTAAATTGCTACTTAGGGCTACTGGCTTCCATGTCAGTCAGAAGTTCTTAATTTAAAACCTTTCTTGAAATTAACTTCCTTTAGTCATAGTAGGAGAGACCAAGATAATGGGCCTCTAGGGACCCCATCTTCAACTACTGCAACTCCTTCATTGCCTTAGGCTTTCATTTGACACCATGGTTCCTGACAGCAGGAGCCCATGTCCATCCTGGGATGCCACTAAAGCTCATATGAGAGCTGACAAAAGTGAGCTGACACATTTTTAAATGAATAGCATACACTTGGCTTAGTGGGATCATTAATTATCAGCCAATTACTATTTGAGTCTATTTTAATGCCATCTCAAAGGATTTACATTGTATTCACTAACTTATTATCTCATTAATCCTCATAATGACTTTGGGAGCCAAAAATAGTACTTGGGATATTATTCCCATTTCACTTGCAGAAAAACTGACTCTTAAAGGAAGCAAGTGGCTCTCAGAAGCTTCCAAAGCAACCCCCTAAGGGGGTGTTATTATTCCAAGTACTTGCCAATGTGTGTGAGGAAGTAATTAAAGTTCCTGCACTCAAGGACACCTGGCAGTGCTTTAAAAAGCAATTTGCTTTTAGTGGCACCTAACTATTCAGAAGAAAATGTGACAAATGAAAACTGGACTCTGTCCTTATAGAATTACAAGGCATCTTATATATCTCTAGCCTTCTCAGGGTTTCCTGACACGCCCATAGGCTGCAAGGAAATAAATTAACATGGAGAAATGACCACACTAATTACATTTGTCCTCCTACAAATCATATTAGGAAAGGGGGAATGTTTTGGGTGGAGCAAGAAGTGGGAGATTAGAAATGGATAAGAATCCTTTTACAAATGACAAATTTCTGGTCTCCCCCAGGTGATTTATTTTTATAGCAAGACTTATGCCAGGGACACCATTCTCAACAAGGTAGCATGAGACAAGACCACAGGCCATCACAAAGTCAAAGGCATGAAATAATAATTAGTTATGTCACCCAAGGAGACTCGAAAATGCTTGTCAAAGTCCAAAATGTGCAAAGCCAGCTATGACTTCATTTTGCTTAGCATGTTATCATTGAGCTACCTACACAAAGCCTAATATATGAAATGGAATATGAAACAAACATCCCCAGATGAGTTTACTCTGCTGGGAGGAGACTTTAGTTGTCTTCAGACGCACTCCTTCTCCCTAAGAGGAGGACAGTGGAGGAAGAAATTCTGGTGAGTATTGGGGGAGGGGAGAGGGAGAATGAGCACTGAGCCAACGAAACTGGGATAGCACCCCTGTGTGTTTAACATGGAGTAAACTTCTGGAAGAGAGGCCCTGGCCAGACTTTATTCACTTAATAGACTTTAAGTGCCTGAGGAGACAGTGCAAACTTGTATCACTTTATCAGACAGGCCCCTCATGCTGTCAGTGTTGACAGCGACTCATGAATATGTAAATGCTATATGTATCTTGGAAACATGCTTGACAAGAGACTCGCTAAAATGAACTGATTCTAGTTATAAGCCCATCAGCCCACCATTCTTTATGTTTGAACAGGCAGGCTATTGCTAGGTGACAGATCATTAAGGCTATCTACTCAGTCAGCAGAAATGAAGAAATAATTTGTTCCTAATAACCTTCAGATGACCTCACAGGCAAAAGGGAGTCTTTAAAGAGCTGTCTTTGCCCATACATGTCAGGCAGGCAGGCGTGCGGGTGGGGTTCTTCTGGCCTCACAGTCAGAGAAGGATGGCTGGTGCAACGGATTAAGAAACCCTTACTTCATGGGACATATTGGGGAACGATCTCATCACCTGCCATTATCAGGCTGATGAATAATTCATAGCTCTCCCTTAGAGTAGGATTTCAGGCTATGCTATGCTTACACTGGCAGGAAGAAGGCGACAAGATGCTCCTGATTGCCAGAATTGGCGAAGGCCCAGGAGACAGGCTTCTGTTTCAAACCCTACACGTTTGAGGCTTAGGGAGACTATGAAATATTTGCCTGTTCAGAGTGATCAGTAGGTTTAGGATTCCAGAGCCAGGGGACCCTCTTCATAGACCCCTAGGTAGTTTGAAAGTGGGCATATAGCCATAGCACTTATTGACCGACAACTACTATGGGGACAGGGGCCTTGATTGTTGGCTGATATATTCCTAAATAACAAATCAGCCAGTCTCCATGAAGTTCCTGCCCCTCACTCCTTCAAGCACTTAGTCTTGCTTCTATTTCTATTATTCCCCTCCTAGAACAAGCATTGGCACTGGGGATGCAACTAGCCTGTGACTTCTCGAGGTCAGATTAGCTTCCATGAGGAAGTCAGAACAGTATCTAACCACAAACTGTATGATTAAGACTCAGCTCTCCCAACTATAAAATGAGCTCACTCATATCTAATTCAGATAGTTATTGTGGGGAATAAGCAAAATAGACCGAGAAGACCTAGCTGGGAGCCCAAGTCCAGATAATTCCCATTTCATACTGGGACACATGGTTGCCACCATCTAGTCACTTGTTTTCAGACAAGTGACAATGAAGGAAACAGTTCATACATAAGTTTGGTTATTCAGGAAGAGTTAAGTAAGTGAGTGTTTTTGGTGCTGGCAGTTTAGTAAATGAACTAGAAACAGTGGCATACCTGAGGACTCACAACTGCATGGGTCTCTTGGTGTCCAAGGGAAGAGGGACAAGAAAATATTTGCTGCTTGACAGAAAATTCCCATGTAAAGTGAAGGTTAACCATAGTGACCTGGCCAGAAGGCAACACAGGACTGGCAGCCTTGCTGTGTTCCCCTCCTGGCTCAAATCTCCCACTAAGCCATCCTGTTGGCAAGGTGCTTATTGATGATTTGATAAAGATACGTGTTCTAGGACAAGAAGCAAGTCTGAAAATGATAGGAACTGAATCTCATGGGACAGTAGGATGGGGGGAAATCCAACACACCATTTGCTATCAGCATTTTTTGCTTGTGTTTTTGGAGTAAATTTCAAACAATGGAAGAAGAAAAAAGGACACATGTATCCATGTTTCTTAGGAGATTTTAAGACTAGTGGAGAGTGGAGGACCAGGGAAGAGGAAGAAGGTGATAAAATGGAGAAAGGTAGCTAAGAAAGAAGAATAATTTAAAAAAACAATTAAAAAAATAAAACAAGATTTGGTCTGGAGATTTGGCTCGGGGGCTAAAGGTGCTTGCTGGCAAAGCCTGACAGCCTAGGTTCACTTACCTTGTACTCACATAAAGCCAGATGCATGAAGTGGCAAATGCATCTGGAGTTCATTTGCAGTGGCAAGAGGCCCTGGGACATTCACACTCACTCTATATCTGTCTGCCTCTTTCCCTTTCTCTGTTTCTGTCTCTCTCAATATATAAATAAATAAGATAATTAGAAAATAAGATTTTAGGAATAACAATCTGTAGTCATTTAAATCAATGCATATACTTTATTAAGCTGTTTCATCTATCTGGCTCCATCACTTCTAAATTAAAACTTTTGATTACCTGTATCCCACATTTTTTTTTCTTGCCTGGCCTTCATGACTAAAGCATGATTTGCGGGTAGCTTCATCAATTCTGTCCCTTCCTAGGCACTTGCACTAGTAATGATGTGGAGGACAAAGATTGTCATCTGGAGCCCAGAATCATGCACACTATGCTCATAGCTGATGCAGAGTTCAGCATAAATAACACAAAATATATATGTTATGGAAAAATGTATGTAAGTACTCCATGATGTCTTTAATTTTAAATTTACTGTGGTAGAATTCAATTTGAACTTTACAGGGCTAGAGCTTGTTTATTTTAGTAGTGATGCCCTATTCTATAGAGAAAAGTATGGAAAAACATTAGGCAAAAAGTTGTAAAAACTGTAGGGTTTTAATATGACATGTTGGCTAGGGATGTAGCTCAGTAGGTAAAGTATCTTCTTGGCATGCACACAGCCCTGAGTTCAATCCCAACCCTGCAAAAAACAGTGTGCATGCTTGAACTCCATGCCCAATTAATATGACAATTAAGATGGTGACATCACAATGCCCCATTGTAACATCACAATATGCATCTGTGTCATCACAATTTCCCTCTGTGACATCACAATACCCCACTCTTACATCACAATACCCAACATGACATCACAATACTCCAATGTGACATCACAATGCACACTGTGACATCATAATGCTCCACTGTGACATCACAGCCCAACTGTAACATCACAATGCCCCATTCTGAAATCACAATGTCTGCTGTGACATCATAATGCCTCACTGTGACAACACAATGCACCACTCTGACATCACAAAATTCCCCACTGTGAAATAACAAAATCACACTGTGTAATCACAATTTCCCACTGTGACATCACAATACCCCACTCTTACATCACAGTACCCAACATGATATCACAATACTCCAATGTGACATCACAATGCACACTGTGACATCATAATGCTCCAATGTGACATCACAGAGCCCCACTGTGACATCATAATGCCCCATTGTGAAATCACAATGTCCACTGTGACATCATAATGCTTCACTCTGACAACACAACGCACCACTCTGACCTCACAAAATTCCCCACTGTGACATCAAAAAAACACACTGAGACATCAAAATGCACCACAGAGACATCACAATGCCCACATGACATCAAAGTAAAGATGGTGACATCACAATGCCCCACTGTGACATCACAGTATGTTTCTGTGTCATCACAATTATCCACTGTGACATCAAAATACCCCACTCTTATATCACAATCCCCAACATGACATCACTATACTCCAATCTGACATCATAAATCAAACTGTGACATCATAATGCTCCTCTGTGATATCACAGAGCCCCACTGTGACATCACAATCCACCATTGTGGTATCATACTATCCACTGTGATATCATAATGACTCACTGTGACAATACAATGCACCACTCTGACATCACAAAATTCCCCACTGTGACATCACAATACCCCACTGAGACATCACAATGGAGACCAGTGACATCACAATGCCGATTTTGACATAACAATGCCCACATGACATCACAATGAAGATGATGACATCAAAATGCCCAACTGTGAATCACAATACAATTCTGTGTCATCACATGTACCCACTGTGACATCAGAATTCCCCACTCTTACATCACAATGCCCAACATGACATCACAATACACCAATGTGACATCAAAATGCACACTGTGACATCATAAAGCTACACTGTGACAACACAATGCACCATTCTGATATCACAAAATTCCCAACTGTGACATAACAAAATCACACTGTGTCATCACAATTTCCCACTGTTACATCACAATAACCCACTCTTACATCACAATACCCAACATGACATCACAATATTCCAATCTGACATCACAATTCAAATGTGACATCATAATGCTCCTCTGTGAAATCACAGTGCCCCACTGTGACATCACAATGCCCCAATGTGGAATCACAATATCCACTGTGACATCATAATGCCTCAATGTGACAACACAATGCACCACGCTGACATCACAAAATTCCCCACTGTGATATCACAATACTCCACTGTGACATCACAATGGAGACCAGTGTCATAGTAATGCCCATTTTGACATCACAATGCCCACTTTACAAGACAATTAAGATGGTGACATCACAATGCCCTATTGTGACATCACAATAGGATTCTGTGTCATCACAATTTCCCACTGTGACATCACAATATCACACTCTTACATCACAATACCCAACATGACATCACAATACTCCAATGTGACATCACAAAGCAAAATGTGACATCATAGTGCTCCACTGTGACATCACAATGTCACATCACAAGGCCCCATTGTGAAATCAAAATGTCCGCTGAGACATCATAATGCCTCACTGTGACAACTCAATGCACCACTCTGCCATCAAAAAATTACCCAATGTGACATCACAAAAGCACTCTGTGACATCACAAGTCACCTCAGTGACATCACAATGCCCACATGACATCACAATGATGATGGTGACATCAAAATGTCCCAGTGTGACATCACAATAGGATTCTGTGTCATCACAGTATCCCACTGTGACATCACAATCTCCCACTCTTACAACACAATACCCAACATGACATCACAATACTCCAATGTGACATCACAATGCACACTGTGACATAATAATGCTCCTATGTGACATCACAGTGCCCCACTGTGATATCACAATTCCCCATTGTGAAATCAAAATGTCCACTGTGACATCATAATGCCTCAATGTGACAACATAATGCACCACTCTGTCATCACAAAATACCTCACTGTGACGTCACAATACGCCACTGTGACATCACAATGGAGACCAGTGAAATCACAATGCCCATTTTGACATCACAATGCCCACATGACATCACAATGTAGATGGTGACATCACAAATCCGCACTGTGACATCACAATACGATTCTGTGTCATCACAATTACCCACTGTGACATCACAATACCCAATCTTACATCAAAATGCCCAACATGACATAACAATACTCCAATGTGATATCACAATGCACACTGTGACATCATAATACTCCACTGAGACATAAGAGTGCCCCACTGTGACACCACAATGCCCCATTGTGAAATCACAATGTCCACTGTGACATCATAATGCCTCAATGTGACAACATAATGCACCACTCTGACATCACAAAATACCTCACTGTGGCATCACAAAACCACACTGTGACATCACAATGCACCACAGAAATGTCACAATGCCCATTTTAACATAAAAATGCCCACATGACATCACAATGAAGAAGGTGACATCACAGTGCCCCACTGTGACATCACAATACGATTCTGTGTCATCACATGTACCACTGTGACATCTGAATTCCACACTCTGAAATCACAATGCCCAACATGACATCACAATACAAAAATGTGACATCCCAATGCACACTGTGACAACATAATGCTCCACTGTGAAATCTACGTGCCCCACATTGACATCACAATGCCCCATTGTGAAATCACAATGTCTACTGTTACATCATAATGCCTCACAGTGACAACACAATGTACCACTCTGACATCACAAAATTCCCCACTGTGACATCACAAAACCAGGCTGTGACATCAAAATGAACCACAGTGACATCAAAATGCACATTTTGACATCACAATGCCACATGACATCACAATGCCCACATGACATCACAAAGAAGAAAGTGACATCACAATTCCCAAATGTGACATCATAATATGCTTCTGTTTGGTCACAATTTCCCACTGTGACATCACAATACCACACTCTTACATCACAATACCCAACATGACATCACAATACTCCAATCTGACATCACAATTCAAACTGTGACATCATAATGTTCCTCTGTGACATCACAGTGCCCTATTGTGACATCACAATGCCCCATTATGGAATCACAATATCCACTGTGACATCATAATGCCTCACTGTGACAACGCAATACACCACTCTGACATCACAAAATTCCCCCATGTAACATCAAAATACCCGACTGTGACATCACAATGGAGACCAGTGTCATCACAACGCACACGTTGACATCACAATGCCCACTTTACATGAAAATTCAGATGGTGATATCACAATGCCCCATTGTGACATCACAATACGCATCTGTGTCATCACAATTTCCCTCTGTGACATCACAATACCCCACTCTTACATCACAAGAACCAACATGACAACACAATACTCCAATGTGAAATCACGATTCCAACTGTGACATCATAATGCGCCACTGTGACATCACAGTGCCCCACTGTGACATCACAATGCCCCATTTGCAATCACAATGTCCACTGCGAAATCACAATGCACCACAGTGACATCACAATTGCCATTTGACATAAAAATGCCCAAATGACATGAGAATGAAGATGGTGACATCACAATGCAAAACATGACATCACAATGCTCCAATGTGACATCAAAATGCACACTGTGATATCACAATGCTCCACTGTGAAATCAGAGTATCCCACTGTGACATCACAATGCCAAATTGTGAAATAACAATGTCCACTGTGACATCATAATGCCTCTCAATGACATCACAATGACCACATAACATGACAATTAAGATGGTGACATGACATACCCCAGTGTGATATCACAATACGCTTCTGTGTCAACACAATTTCCCTCTGTGACATCATAATACCCCACTATTACATCAAAATACCGAAAATGACATCACAATACTCCAATGTGACATCACAATTTCCCACTGTGACATCACAATACCCCACTCTTACATCACAGTACCCAACATGATATCACAATACTCCAATGTGACATCACAATGCACACTGTGACATCATAATGCTCCAATGTGACATCACAGAGCCCCACTGTGACATCACAAAATTCCCCACTGTGACATCACAAAACCACTCTGAGACATCACAAGGCACCTCAATGACATCACAATGCCCATTTTAACGTCACAATGCCCACATGACATCACAATGATGATGGTGACATCACAATGTCCCAATTTGACATCACAATAGGATTCTGTGTCATCATAATATCCAACTGTGACACCACATTATCCCACTCTTACATCACAATACCCAACATGACATCAAAATACTCCAATGTGACATCACAATGCACACTGTGACATCATAATGCTCCTATGTGACAACACAGTGCCCCACTATGACATCACAATTCCCCATTGTGTAATCAAAATGGCCACTGTGACATCATAATGCTTCAATGTGATACACAATTCAACACTCTGTCATCACAAAATTCCTCACTGTGACGTCACAATACCCCACTGTGGAATCACAATCGAAACCGGTGACATCACAATGCCCATTTTGACATCACAATGCCCAATTAAAATAACAATTAAGATGGTGACATAACAATGCCCCGTTGTGACATCACAATACGCTTCTGTGTCATCACAATTTCCCTCTGTGACATCAGAGTAACCCATTCTTACATCTCAATACACAACATGACATCACAATACTCCAATATGACATCACAATTCCAACTGTGACTTCATAATGCTCCACTGTAACATCACAGTGCCCCATTCTTTAATCACAATATCCACTGTGACATCACAATGCACCACAGAGACATCACAATGCAGATTTTGACATAACAATGCCCACATGACATCACAATGAAGTTGGTGACATCACAATGCCGCACTGTGGCATCAAAATACGATTCTGTGTCATCACAATAACCCACTGTGACATCACAATACCCCACTTTTACTTCACAATGCACAATATGACATCGCAATACTCCAATGTGACATCACAATGCACACTGTGATATCATAATGCTCCACTGTGACATCAGAGTGTCCCACTGTGACATCACAATGCCCCATTGTGAAATAACAATGTCCACTGTGACATCATAATGCCTCACAGTGTCATCACAATGCCCAGTTAACATGACATTTAAGATGGTGACATCACAATGCACCATTGTAACATCACAATACACTTCTGTGTCATCACAATTTCCCTCTGTGACATCAGAATGCCCCATTCTTACATCACAATACCCAACAAGACATCACAATACCCCTTTGTGACATCACAAGGCACAATGTGACACCATAATGCTCCACTGTGATATCACAGTGCCCCACTGTGACAACACAATGCCCCATTGTGAAATCACAATGTCTACTGTGACATCATAATGCCTCATTCATTGTGACAACACAATGCCCGACTCTGTCATCACAAAATAACCCATTGTGACATCACAAAACCACACTGTACATCAAAATGAAACACATTGACTACACAATGACCATTTAGACATCGCAATGCCCAGATGACATCACAGTGAACAAGGTGACATCACAATTTCCCACTGTAACATCATAATACGATACTGTTTCATCACAATTTCTCATTTTGGCATCACAATACCCCACTCTTACATCACAGTACCCAATATGACATCTCAATACTCCATTGTGACATCTCAATTCCAAGTGCGACATCATAATGATCCACTCTGACATCACAGAGCCCCACTGTAACATCACAATGCCCCATTGTGATATCACCATGGCTAATGTGACATCATAATTCCCCATTGTGGAATCACAATATCCACTGTGACATCATAATGCTCCACTGTTACATCATAGTGCCCCATTGTGACATCACAATGCCCCACTGTGACATCACAATGCCCCATTGTGGAATCATAATATCCAATGTGACATCATAATGCCTCACTGTGACAACACACGCATGACTCTGACATCACAAAATTCCCCACTGTAACATCACAATACCCCACTGTGACATCACAACGGTGGCCAGTGTCATCACAATGCCCACTTTGACATCACAATGCCCACTTTACATGACAATTAAGATGGTGACATCACAATACCCAATTGTGACATCACAATACGCTTCTGTGTCATCACAAATTCCCTCTGTGACATCACAATACCCCATTCTTACATCACAATACACAACATGACATCACAATATTCTAATGTGACATCACAATGCACACAGTGATATCATAATGCTCCACTGTGACATCAGAGTGTCCCACTGTGACATCACAATACCCATTGTGAAATAACAATGTACACACTGACATCATAATGCCTCACAGTGACATCTCAATGCCCAGTTAACATGACAATTAAGATGGTGACATCACAATGCACAATTGTAACATCACAATACACTTCTGTGTCATCACAATTTCTCTCTGTGACATGAAAATAACCCACTTTTACTCACAATACCCAACATGACATCACAACACTCCTTTGTGACATCTCAAGACACAATGACATCATAATGCTCCACTGTGATATCACAGTTCGATACTGTGACATCACAAAACCCCATTGTGAAATCACATTGTCTACTGTGACATCATAATGCCTCATTGTGACAACACAATGCCAGACTCTGTCATCACAAAATTCCCCACTGTGACATCACAAAACCACACTGTGACATCAAAATGAACCACTTTGACTACACAATGCCCATTTAGACATCGCAATGCCCAGATGACATCACAATGAAGACGGTGACATCACAATGATGCACTGTGACATCAGAATAGGATTCTGTGTCATCACTATTACCCACTGTGACAGCACAATATCCCATTCTTACATCACAAAACCCAACATGACATCACAATACTCCAATGTGACATCACAGTGCACATTGTGACAATATAATGCTCCACTGTGAAATCACAGTGCCCCACAGAGACATCACAATGCCCCATTGTGAAATAACAATGTCCAATGTGACATCATAATTCCTCACTGTGACAACACAATCCACCTCTCTGACATCACAGAATTCTCCACTCTGGCAACAAAAAAACCACACTGTGACATCACAATGCAACACAGTAATGTCACAATGCCCATTTTGACATAACAATGCCCACATGACATTACAATGAAGATGGTGACATCACAATACCCACTGTGACATCACAATATGATTCTGTGTCATCACATGTACCCACAGTGACATAAGAATTCCACACTCGTACATCACAATGCCCAACGTGACATCACAATATGCCAATGTGACATCACAAAGCACAATGTGACATCAAAATGCTCCACTGTGACATAACAGTGCCCCACTGTGACATCACAATGCCCCATTGTGAAAACGCAATGTCCACTATGACATCATAATGCCTCACTGTGACAACACAATGCACCACTCTGACAATACAAAATTCCCCACCGTGACATAACAAAATCACACTGTGTCATCACAATTTCAAACTGAGACAATGTGATATCACTTTACGCTTCTGTGTCATCACAATTTCCCTCTGTGAAATCACAATACCCCACCCTTACATCACAATACCGAACATGACATCACAATACTGCAATGTGACATTACAATGAACACTGTGACATCATAATGCTCCACTGTGACATCACAGTGCCACAATGTGACATCAAAATGCCCCATGGTGTAATCACAATGTCCACTGTGACATCAAAATGCCTCACTGTGACAACACAATGCACGACTCTGACATGACAAAATTCCCCACTGTGACATCACAAAACCACACTGTGACATCAAAAGGCACCACATTGACTCCACAATGCCCTTTTAGACATCTCAATAACCACATGACATCACAATGAAGAAGGTGACATCCCAATTCCCCACTGTGACATCATAATATGCTTCTGTTTCATCATAATTTCCCACTTTGACATCACAATACCCCACTCTACATCACAATACCCAACATGACATCACAATACTCCATTGTGACATCACAATTCCAACTGGGACATCATAATTCTCCACTGAGACATCACAATGGAGACCAGTGACATCACCATGCCCATTTTGACATCACAATGCCCACTTTACATGACAATTAAGATGGTAACATCACAATGCCCCATGGTGACATCACAATACGCTTCTGTGTCATCATAATTTTCCTCTGTGACATCAGAATACCCCACTCTTACATCACAATACCCAACATGACATCACAATATTCCAATGTGACATCACAATTCCAACTGTGACATCATAATGCTTCACTGTGACATCATGTTGCCCCACTGTGGCATCACAATGCCCCATTGTGTAATCACAATGTCCGCTGTACCATCACAATGCACAACAGTGACATCACAATGCCAATTTTGACATAACAATGCCCACATGACATCACAATGAAGATGGTGAGATCACAATGCCGCACTATGACATCACAATACGAATCTGTGTCATCACAATTACCCACTGTGACATCACAATACCACATTGGTACATCACAATGGAGACCAGTATCATCACAATGTCCACTTTGACATCACAATGGCCACTTTACATGACAATTAAGATGGTGACATCACAATGCCCCATTGTGACATCACAATACGCTTCTGTGTCATCACAATTTCCCACTGTGACATCAAAATACCCCACTCTTACATCACAATACCCAACATGACATCACAATACTCCACTGTGACATCACAATGCAACACAGTGACATCACAATGCCAATTTTGACATAACAATGCCCACATTACATCACAATGAAGATGATGACATCACAATGTTGCACTGTGACATCACAATACGATTCTGTGTTATCACATTTACCCACTGTGACATCACAATACCCCACTTTTACTTCACAATGCAAAACATGACATCACAATACTCCAATGTGGCATCACAATGCACACTGTGATATCATAATGCTCCACTGTGACATCAGAGTGTCACACTGTGACACCACGATGCCCCATTGTGAAATAACAATGTCCTCTGTGACATCATAATGCCTCACGGTGACATCACAATGCCCACTTTACATGACAATTAAGATGGTGAAATCACAATGTCCCATTGTACCATCACAATACGCTTCTGTGTCTTCACAATTTCCATCTGTGACATCACAGTACTCCACTCTTATATCACAATACCCAACATGACATCACAATAGTCCATTGTGACATCACAAGGCAAAATGGGACATCATAATGCTCCACTGTGACATCACAGTGCCCCACTGTCACAGCACAATGCCCCATTGTGAAATCTCAATGTCTACTGTGACATCAAAATGCCTCATTGTGACAACACAATGCACGACTCTGACATCATAAAATTCCCCACTGTGACATCAAAATGAACAACAGTGACTTCACAATGTCCATCTAGACATCGCAATGCTCAGATGACATCACAATGAAGAAGGTGACATCACAATTCTCTACTGTGACATCATAATACGCTTCTGTTTCATTACAATTTCCCACTTTGACATCACAATAACCCACTCTTACATCACAATACCTTATATGACATCACAATACTCAATTGTGACATCACAATTCCAACTGCGACAAAATAATGCTCCTCTGTGACTTTCCAGAGCCCCACGGTGACATCACAAAGCCCCATTTTGACATCACAGTGTCTACTGTGAATCATAATGCCTCATTGTGACAACACAATACACAACTCTGACATCACAAAATTCCCCACTGAAACATCACAATACCCCACTGTGACATCACAATGGAGACCAGTGACATCAAAATGCCCATTTTGACAGCACAATGCCCTCATGACATCACAATGAAGATGGTGACATCACAATGCCACACTGTGACATCACAATACGATTCTGTGTCATCACAATTACTCACTATGACATCGCAATACCACACTATTACATCACAATGCCCAACATGACATCACAATGCTCCATTGTGACATCACAATGCAGACTGTGACATTAAAATGCTCTAGTGTGAAATCACAGTGCCCCACAGTGACATCACTGGGACATCATAATGCCTCACTGTGACAACACAATCCTCCACTCTGACATCACAGAATTCCCCACTGTGGCATCACAACACTACACTGTGACATCAAAATGCACCACAGTAATGTCCCAATGCCCATTTTGACATAACAGTGCCCACATGACATCACAATGAAGATGGTGAAATCACAATGTCCCACTGTGACATCACTATAACACTCTTACATCATAATGCCCAACATGACATCACTATACTCCGATGTTAATTCACAATGCACACTGTGACATCGTAATGCTCCACTGTGCCATCTCAGTGCCCCACTGTGACATCACAGTGCCTCACTGTGACATCACAATGCTCCATTGTGGAATCACAATATCCACTGTGACATCATAATACCTCACTGTGTCAACACAATGCAATAATCTGACATCACAAAATTCCCCACTGTGACATCACAATAACCCACTGTAACATCACAATGGAGAACAGTGTCATCACAATGCCCACTTTGACATCACAATGCCCACTTTACATAACAATTAAGATGGTGACATCACAATGCCCCATTGTGACATCACAATACGCTTCTGTGTCATCACAATTTCCCTCTGTGACATCACAATACCCCACTCTTACATCATAATACCCAACATGACATCACAATACTCCAATGTGATATCACAAGTCCAACTGTGAAATCATAATGCTCCACTGTGACTTCACAGTGCCCTACTGTGACATCAAAATGCCCCATTGTGTAATCACAATGTCCACTGTGACATCACAATGCACGACAGTGACATCACAATGCCAATTTTGACATAAGAATGCCCACATGACATCACAATGAAGATGGTAACATCACAATGCCGCACTTTGACATCACAATATGATACTGTGTCATCACAATTACCCACTGTGACATCACAATATCCCACTCTTACATCACAATGCCCAACATGACATCACTATACTCCAATGTCACACCACAATGCACACTGTGACATTATAATGATCCACTGTGAAATCACAGTGCCCCACAGTGACATCACAATGCCCCATTGTGAAATCACAATGTCCACTGAGACATTATAATACCTCACTGTGACAACACAATCCACCACTCTGACATTACAGAATTCCCCACTGTGGCATCACAAAACCACACTGTGGCATCAAAATGCACCACAGTGACAATACAATGCCCATTTTGACATCGCAATGCCGACATGACATCACAATGAAGAAGGTGGCATCATAATTCCCCACTCTGACTTCATAATACACTTCTGTTTCATCACTATTTCCCACGGTGACGTCACAATACCGCACTCTTACATCACAATACCCAACATGACATCACAATACTCCAATCTGACATCACAATTCAAACTGTGACATCATAATGCTCCTCTGTGACATCACAGTGCCCCACTGTGACATCACAATGCCCCATTGTGGAATCACAATATCCACTGTGACATCATTATGCCTCACTGTGACAACACAATGCACCACTCTGACATCACAAAATTCCCCACTGTGACATAAGAAAATCACACTGTGTCATCACAATTTCCAATTGTGAGATCACAATGGAGACCAGTGACATCACAATGTCCACTTTGACATCACAATGCCAACTTAACATGACAATTAAGATGGTGACATCACAATGCCCCATTTTGATATTCCAATACGCTCTGTGTCATCACAATTTCCCTCTGTGACATCACAATACCCCACTCTTACATCACAATACCGAACATGACATTGCAATACTCAAATGTGACATCACAATGCACAGTGTGACATCATAATGCTCCACTCTTACATCACAGTGCCCTAATGTGACATCACTATGCCCCATTGTGAAATCACAATGTCCACTGTAACATCGAAATGCCTCACTGTGACAACACAATGAACCACTATGACATCACAAAATTCCCCACTGTGACATCACAAAGCCACTCTGTGACATCACAAGGCACCTCAGGGACAACACAAAAATCAATTTGACATCACAATAACCACATAACATCACAATGATGATGGAGACATCACAATGTCCCAGAGTGACATCACAATAGGATTCTGTGTCATCACAATTTCCCACTGTGACAACACAATATCCCACTCTTACATCACAATACCCAACATGACATCACAATACTCCAATGTGACATCACACTGCACACTGTGATATCATAAAGCTCTTATGTGACATCACAGTGCCCCACTGAGACATCACAATGCCCCATTGGGGAATCACAATATCCACTGTGACATAATTATGCCTCACTGTGACAATACAATGCACCAATCTGACATCACAAAATACCTCACTGTGACATCACTATACCCCACTGTAACATCACAATGGAGACCAGTGTCATCACAATGCCAACTTTGACATCACAATGCCCATATGACATTACAATGAAGATGGTGACATCACAATGCTGCAGTGTGACATCACAATACGATTCTGTGTCATCACAATTACCCACTGTGACATCACAATACCCCACTTTTACTTCACAATGCAAAACATGACATTACAATACTCCAATGTGACATCACAATGTACACTGTGATAACATAATGCTCCACTGTGACATCAGAGTGTCCCACTGTGACATCACAATGCCCATTGTGAAATAACAATGTCCACTGTGACATCATAATGCCTCACAGTGACATCACAATGCCCAATTAACATGACAATTAAGATGATGACATAACAATGCCCTATTTATCATCACAATACGCTTCTATGTCATCACAATTTTCCTGACATCACAATTGACAAAACAATCTACCACTCTAACATCACAAAATTCCCCACGGTCTCATCACAAAACCACACTGTGACATTACAACACACCACAGTAATGTCACAATGCCCATTTTGACATAACAATGCCCACATGACATCACAATGAAGATGGTGACATCACAATGTCCCAGTGTGACATCAAAATAGGATTCTGTGTCATCACAATTTCCCACTGTGACATCACAATAATAACTCTTACATCACAATGCCCAACATGAGATCCCAATAATCTAATGTGTTATCATAATGCACATGTGACATCACAGTATGATTATGAGTCATCAATATTACCCACTGTGATATCAAAATGTCCCACTATTACATCACAATGACCAACATGACATCACAATACTCCAATGTGACATCACAATGCACACTGTGACATCATAATACTCCAATGTGACATCAGAGTGCCCCACTGTGACATCACAATGCCCCATTGTGAAATCACAATGTCCTCTGTGACATCACAATGCACCACAGAGACATCACAATGCCCATTTTGACATCACAATGCCCACATGACATCACAATGAAGATGGTGACATCACAATACGATTCTCTGTCATCACAATTACCCACTTTGACATCACAATACCCTACTTTTATATAACAATGCCCAACATGACATCACAATACTCCAATGTGGCTTCACAATGCTCACTGTGACATCATAATGCACCACTGTGACATCAGAGAGCCCCACTGTGACATCACAATGCCCCATTGTGAAAACAAAATGTCCACTGTGACATCATAATACCACACTGTGACAATACAATGCACCACTCTGACAACACAAAATTCCCCACTGTGACATAACAACATCATACTGTGTCATCACAATTTCCCACTGTGATATCACAATATCCCACTCTTACATCACAATACCCAACATGACATCACAATACTCCAATGTGACATCACAGTGCACACTGTGATATTATAATGCTCCACTGTAATCTAACAGTGTCCCACTGTGACATCACAATACCCCATTGTGAAATAACAATGTCCACTGTGTCATCACAATTTCCCACTGTGACATCACAATATCCCACTCTTACATCACAATACCCAACATGACATCACAATACTCCAATGTGACATCACAATGCACACTGTGATATCATAATGCTCCACTGTAACTTAACAGTGTCCCACTGTGACATCACAATGCCCTATTGTGAAATCACAATGACCACTGTGACATCATAATGCTCCACTGTGACATCACAGTGCCCCACTGTGACATAAGAATGCCCCACTGTGAAATCACATTGCCCACTGTGAAATCACAGTGCTCACTGTGACAACAAAATGCACCACTCTGGCATCACAATATTCCCAACTGTGACATCACAATACCCCACTGTGACATCACAATGGAGAACAGTGACATCACTATGCCAACTTTGACATCACAATGCCCGCTTAACATGACAATTAAGATGGTGACATCACAATGCCCCATTGTGACATCACAATATGCTTCTGTGTCAACACAATTTCCCTCTGTGGCATCACAATACCCCAATCTTACATCACAATACCCAACATGACATCACAATACCCAACATGACATCACAATACTGCAATGTGATATCACAATGCACACTGTGACATCATAATGCTTTACTATGACTTCACAAGACCAACTGTGACATCAAAATGCCCCATTGTGTAATCACAATGTCCACAGTGACATCACAATGCACCACAGTGACATCACAATGCCAATTTTGACATAACAAGGCCCACATGACATTACAATGAAGATGGTGACATCACAATGCTGCACTGTGACATCACAATACGATTTTGTCATCACAATTTCCCTCTGTGATATCACAATACCCACTTTTACTTCACAATGCAAAACATGACATCACAATACTCCAATGTGACATCACAATGCACACAGTGATATCATAATGCTCCCCTGTGACATCAGAGTTTCTCACTGTGACATCACAATGCCCCATTGTAAAATAAAAATGTCACTGTGACATCATAATGCCTCACAGTGACAACACAATGCACCACTCTGACATCACAAAATTCCCGACTGTGACATCAGAAAACCACACTTTGACATCACAATGCTACACAGTGATATGACAATTTTCATTTTGACATAACAATGCCCACATGACATCACAAAGAAGATGGTGACATCACAATGTCCCTGTGTGATGTCACGATAGGATTCTGTGTCATCACAATGTCCCACTGTGACATCACAGTACCACACTCTTACATCACAATGCCCAACATGACATCCCAATACTATAATGTGACATCACAATGCAAACTGTGACATCACAGTACGATTCTGTGTCATCAAAATTAACCACTGTGATATCACAATATCCCACTCTTACATCACAATGACCAACATGACATCACAATACTCCAATGTGACATCACAATGCACACTGTGACATTATAATACTCCACTATGACATCAGATTGCCCCACTGTGACATCACAATACCCCATTGTGAAATCACAATGTCCACTGTGACATCACAATGCACCACAGTGACATCACAATGCCAATTTTGACATCACAATGCCCACCTGATATCACAATGAAGATGGTGACATCACAATGCCGTACTGTGACATCACAATAGGAATCTGTGTCATCACAGTTACTCACTGTGACATCACAATAACCGATTTTTACATCACAATGGAGATCAGTGCCATCACAATGTCCACTTTGACATCACAATGTCCACTTTACATGACAATTAGATGGTGACAGCACAATGCCCCGTTATGACATCACAATACGCTTCTGTGTCATCACAATTTCCCTCTGTGACATCACAATACCCCACTCTTACATCACAATACCCAACATGACATCACAATACTCCAATGTGACATCACAATTCCAACTGTGACATCATAATGCTCCACTGTGACATCACAGTGCCCCACTGTGACATCACAATGCCCCATTGTGTAATCACAATGTCCACTATGACATCACAAAGCATCACAGTGACATCACAATGCCAATTTTGACATAAAAATGCCCACATGACATCACAATGAAGATGGTGACATCACAATGCCGCTCTTTGACATCACAATACAATTCTGTCATCACAATTTCCCTCTGTACATCACAATACCCCACTTTTACTTCACAATGCAAAACATGACATCACAATACTCCAATGTGACATCACAATGCACACTGTGATATCATAATGCTCCATTGTGACATCAGAGTGTCCTGATGTGACATCACAATGCCCCATTGTGAAATAACAATGTCCACTGTGACATCATAATGCCTCACAGTGACAACACAATGCACCACTCTGACATCACAAAATTCCCCACTGTGACATCAGAAAAACCACACTTTGACATCACAATGCAACACAGTGACATCACAATGTTCATTTTGACATCACAATGCCCACATGACATCACAATGAAGATGGTGACATCACAATGTCCCAGTGTGACATCACAATAGGATTCTTTGTCATCACAATTTCCCACTGTGACATCACAATAACAACTCTTACATCACAATGCCCAACATGACATCCCAATCCTCTAATGAGTTTTCACAATGCACATGTGACATCACAGTATGATTCTTTGTCATCAAAATTACCCACTGTGATATCACAATGTCCCACTCTTACATCACAATGACCAACATAACATCACAATACTCCACTGTGACATCACAATGCACACTGTGACATCATCATACTCCAATGTGACATCAGAGTGCCCCACTGTGACATCAAAATGCCCCATTGTGAAATCACAATGTCCTCTGTGACATCACAATGCACCACAGTGACATCACAATGCCCATTTTGACATCACAATGCCCACATGACATCACAATACTCCAATGTGACTTCACAATGCACACTGTGACATCATAATGTGCCACTGTGACATCAGAGAGCCCCACTGTGTCATCACAATGCCCCATTGTGAAAACAAAATGTCCACTGTGACATCATAATACCTCACTGTGACAATACAATGCACCACTCTGACATCACAAAATTCCCCACTGTGACATAACAACATCATACTGTGTCTTCACAATTTCCCACTGTGAAATCACAATATCCCACTCTTACATCACAATACCCAACATGACATCACAATACTCCAATGTGACATCACAATGCACACTGTGATATTATAATGCTCCACTGTAATGTAACAGTGTCCCACTGTGACATCACAATACCCAATTGTTACATCACAATGTCCACTTTGACATCACAATGCCCACTTTACATGACAATTAGATGGTGACAGCAAAATGCCTCATTGTAACATCACAATACGCTTATGTGTCATGACAATTTCCCTCTGTGACATCACAATACCCCACTCTTACATCACAATACTCCAATGTGACAAACAATTCCAAATGTGACATCATAATGCTCCACTGTGACATCACAGTGCCCCACTGTGACATCACAATGCCCCACTGTGACATCACAATGCACCACAGTGACATCACAATACCAATTTTGACATCACAATACAAGATGGTGACATCACAATGCCACACTGTGACATCACTATACAATTCTGTGTCATCACAATTTCCCTCTGTGACACCACAATACCCCACTTTTACTTCACAATGCAAAACATGACATCACAATACTCCAATGTGACATCACAATGCACACTGTGATATCATAATGCTCCATTGTGACATCAGAGTGTCCCGCTGTGACATCACAATACCCCATTGTGAAATAACAATGTCCACTGTGTCATCACAATTTCCCACTGTGACATCACAATATCCCACTCTTACATCACAATACCCAACATGACATCACAATACTCCAATGTGACATCACAATGTACACTGTGATATCATAATGCTGCACTGTAACATAACAGTGTCCTACTGTTACATCACAATGCCCTATTGTGAAATCACAATGTCCACAGTGACATCATAATGCTCCACTGTGACATCACAGTGCCCCACTGTGACATAAGAAGGCCCAATTGTGAAACCACAATGTCCACTGTGACATCACAATGCTCACTGTGACAACAAAATGCACCAGTCTGACATCACAATATTCCCTACTGTGACATCACAATACCCCACTGTGACATCACAATGGAGACCAGTGACATCACTATGCCAACTTTGACATTTCAATGCCCAGTTAACATTGAAAGTAAGATGGTGATATCACAATGCCCCATTGTGACATCACAATATGCTTCTGTGTCAACACAATTTCCCTCTGTGGCATCACAATACCCCACTCTTACATCACAATACCCAACATGACATCACAATACTCCAATGTGACATCACAATGCACACTGTGACATCACAGTGCCCCACTGTGACATCACAATGCCCCATTGTGAAATCATATTGTCCACTGTGACATCACAATGCACCACAGTGACATCACAATTCCCATTTTAACATCACAATGCCCACCTGACATCATAATAAAGATGGTGACATCAGAATGCTGCACTGTGACACGACAATATGAGTCTGTGTCATCACAATTACCCACTGTGAGATCACAATACCCCATTGTTACATCACAATGGAGACCAGTGTCATCACAATGTCCACTTTGACATCATAATGACCACTTTACATGACAATTAAGATGGTGACAGCACAATGCCCCATTTTGACATCACAATACCCTAGTGTGTCATCACAATTTCCCTCTGTGACATCACAATACCCCTCTCTTACATCACAATACCCAACATGACATCACAATACTCCAATGTGACATCACAATTCCAACTGTGTCATCATAATGCTCCACTCTGACTTCACAGTGCTCCACTTTGACATCACAATGCCCCATTGTGTAATCACAATGTCCACTGTGACATCACAATGCACCACAGTGACATCACAATGCCAATTTTGACATCACAATGCCCACCTGATATCACAATGAAGATGGTGACATCACAATGCCGCACTGTGACATAATATTACGATTCTGTGTCATCACAATTTCCCTCTGTGACATCACAATACCCCACTTTTACTTCACAATGCAAAACATGACATCACAATACTCCAATGTGGCATCACAATGCACACTGTGATATCATAATGCTCCACTGTGACATCAGAGTGTCCGAATGCCCCATTGTGAAATCACAATGTCCACTGTGACATCACAATGCTCACTGTGACAACAAAATGCACCACTCTGACATCACAATATTCCCCACTGTGACATCACAATACCCCACTGTGACATCACAATGGAGACCAGTGACATCACAATGCCCACTTTGACATCACAATGCCTACTTACCATGACAATTAAGATGGTGACATCACAATGCCCCATTGTGACATCATTATATGCTTCTGTGTCAACACAATTTCCCTCTGTGGCATCACAATACCCCACTCTAACATCACAATACCCAACATGACATCACAATACTCCAATGTGACATCACAATGCAAACTGTGACATCATAATGCTCCACTGTGACATCACAGTGCTCCACTGTGACATACAATGCCCATTGTGAAATCACATTTTACACTGTGACATCACAATGCACCACAGTGACCTCACAATGCCCATTTTGACATCACAATACCCCACTCTTACATCACAGTACCCAACATGACATCATAATACTCCAATGTGATATCACAATTCCAACTATGACATCATAATGCTCCACTGTGACTTCACAGTGCCCCACTGTGACATCACAATGCCCCATTTTGTAATCACAATGTCCACTGTGACATCACAATGCATGACAGTGACATCACAATGCCAATTTTGACATAAGAATGCCCACATGACATCACAATGAAGATGGTGACATCACAATAGGATTCTGTGTCATCACAATTACCCACTGTGACATCACAATAACCCACTCTTACATCACAATGCCCAACATGACATCATAATACTCCAATGTGACATCACAATGCACACTGTGACATCATAATACTCCAATGTGACATCAGAGTGCCCCACAGTGACATCACAATGCCCCATTGTGAAATCACAATGTCCACTGTGACATCATAATGCCTCACTGTGACAACACAATCCACCACTCTGACATTATAGAATTCCCCACTGTGGCATCACAAAACCGCACTGTGACATCAAAATTCACCACAGTGATATCACAATGCCCATTTTGACATCACAATGCTCACATGACATCAAAATGAAGAAGGTGACATCACAATTCCCCAGTGTGACTTCATAATACGCTTCTGTTTCATCACTATTTCCCACTTTGACGTCACAATACCGCACTCTTACATCACAATACCCAACATGACATCACAATACTCCAATCTGACATCACAATTCAAACTGTGACATCATAATGCTCCTCTGTGACATCACAGTGCCCCACTGTGACATCACAATGCCCCATTGTGGAATCACAATATACAGTGTGACATCATAATGCCTCACTGTGACAACACAATGCACCACTCTGACATCACAAAATTCCCCACGGTGATATCACAATACCCCACTGTGACATCACAATACCCCACTGTCTCAAAACAAAACAAAAACAAACTGGCTAAGTGTATATGAAAGGTCCCCTACAGGCTCATGTGTTAAAGTTAGATCCCTGCCTCATGACATTTTGAGGTCCTAGAAATTTTAGCAATTAGAGCCTAGTTGGAGGCACTAGGTAACTGGGGTCATGTATTAATGGGTTTTATTTTGTCCTGACCCCCTCTTGAAATCCATCTGGTCTTCCTTTTTCAATGACATGAAAAGCTCTTCACCACTTGCTCCCACCGCCATGCTATATAGGCTCCCTAAACATATGGAGAAAAACAACCATGGACAGAGCTGTCTGAGAAAAATAAATTTTTCCTCCTTTAGGTTGTTTCTGTTAGGTATTTCGATGGCAAATGCATCTGGAGTTTTCAAGTAATGAAAAACAACTAATAGGAACTGGGGAGATGGTTCAGTGGTTAAAGGTTCAATTCCCCAACACCCAAGGAAAGTCTGCCATAAAGTGGAGCATGCAATGCAACTCCAATGCACCTACAAGAATGGAAGTTGGAACCACAAGAATCCTGAGGTTCAAAGGCCAGGCATACTGGCACATAAGAAGTGTCACACAGAGCAACAAGGGAGATCTAGTCTCAAGCA
The DNA here is from genome assembly GCA_004024765.1 of Zapus hudsonius. Lineage (NCBI taxonomy): Eukaryota > Metazoa > Chordata > Mammalia > Rodentia > Dipodidae > Zapus > Zapus hudsonius. Next base: position 115,413 of record PVHP010000490.1, read on the forward strand.
CAAGTACAAACAAGAAAAACACCCGGAGGTTTTCCTCAGACCCCCATATGTGAGCCATGTGCACACTCATTCACACACACACACACACGTGCATGCACACACACCATACACATCCAAACATACATACACATACACACATAAAACATAATTAATAAAACTGCTGATCTTCCCGAGTTAATCAGATTTTATGAAATACCATTAAAACAAACCTTGTTAAGCTTCTTTAAGATGAAGCAATTTCTAAAAATAGCCAATTTCAAAACTAGTCCAAAGAAAGAAAGCAAAAGTCAGGAGGCATTTGATAGGGCTAAACAGCGCTATAAAAGTGAACTACAGAAGGAAAGAGGCAGACTTCTGCTACAGAAAGATCAGGTGCAGCAGATGGTCACCCCAAGGAAGAAACAGGCCAGAGTCTCCCACATTCCATTCACAGATCATTCTCTCTCCTAAGCATTCTGAATATGTTTATGTCTACTTTTTTTGTCTAGAACCTTAAAATAAGGAATATAACAAGCTAGAAGAAACAGACACCCAACGTCTCCTAGATAACCTTAAAAAGTGATTTGACTCATGAATTAAAATGTAATTAATTCATTCATATTTTCAAGAAATATTTATTGAGCACATATTAATTTTCATGAAGTCATCTGGTATATTCATGACCCGTGTAGAAGCAATGGTCACGAAAGTCTCTAAGTCTGACATGACAAAGAAGAACTAGGCCGAAGAGCATCTTCAGAAGGAAAATCCTGGACAGTAGTGACAAGCGCCTGGAAGCATGATTGGGCTTGGCCTCTGTGATGAGCTTTAGAAAGAGCCATTTGACAGCAACGAAAGGAGTTTGGGGTGGAGGTCCTTAGTGTGCAATCAGGCTATACTAAGGTGTTGTGCAGTAACAAACAACTCACAATATTATTGGCAGAATCATGTGTCATTTCCATAAAAGTTTACCTGCCTTGTGCTGTTCTTTCTCCAGGACCCAGGGTGGTAGAGCAGTCCCCATCTGGACTAATGCAGAAAAAATAAGACAATGGCACATTGCTCAAGATCTTAAAGCTTCATCCAGGAGAGACCACATCACTTTTGCTTACATTTCATTGGTTAGCTCAGGCCATATGTCTACATCTAATGCTAAAAACCAGAAAGAAAAATTCTACAACAAACCAGAAAAAAACAAAGGAACATTTAATTTAAAATTGCTGCTGACTTTCATATCAAGGTATTCCTAGGATGAAAGGCCTAAATTTACCCCTGTAGCTTTTTGACTCTCTGAACTCCAATTATTTTGTAGTGAAATTTCATGGAATTGCATGTGCATTTTGACTATTTGTGATAATGCTTCATTAGGATCTTTAACAGCCATAGACTTGCAAGCCTATGTCTGCTAAAATCAACTTTCTATCATAAGGCACAAATAGAATAGCATGCTTAAAACATTCTCCTAATCCAGTTCTGTCTCCCCCACCCCAAAAGGTCTTTGCTAAATCTACCATACAACTAGGAATGAAGGGAAAAGTGTGTTTACTCCAGAAGAGAGTGTCTTTATGATGCTGATATGCTCTGATGAATCCACTAATGTGAAATATATGAACCTAACAGGCAGAGACTGCACAGCCCTGAGACTCTTCTCATTATTCATGAAATACATGCCACTCAGCATCATTCCTCTCCCGCCGGACTTTCTGCCAAGCAATTATTCATTTCCATCACTTACCTTTTATTATTATTTTTTCGTGTGTGTACATATATTCAGCACACTTTGGGAAGCAAAGCACAATCCCAGAATGAAAATGATGCTTTGTCGTGTTTGATTTTAAATATGAAAGCACTTACAAGCCCTTAAAAATTGATGTTGTTTAAAACTTTACAACAAGCAATAGAGAAAACTGATAACTGTAGAAATAAATGGAAAGCCATCAGTATTTCTACTGTAACACATATTTGATACCAAAGAGCTGCTGGAGGGACCATCTCATATGTCCTGATTTATTTTTCTGACTCTTCCAAGAGCCCTTCAGAGGAACAATGAACCAGAAATGGCCAGAGAGCTTTGGGTTGTAGTGTTTTGCCAATGGCAGGAGTAGCTGTGTGCATTGGCCCATGCTTAGAAGAGGGAGAAGCTCCAAGAATCACATTCTTTAACGTATCATAAGGCTTACTTGATAAATCCTCACAGATATAATAAAGTCCAGTGGAGGAGAAAGTGATATAATCTGCAGAGTACACAGCGCCTTTGCACATAACAGAAGGATTTTCAACCCTAGACATTGTGCCTCTCAGAGGACTTTTTAAACCTGATGAAACATTATTGACTGAACAATCTTCAGTGTTGGACTCTAAACCTTCAGAGTGGTGATATCTAACATTCTGTGATTTGTGTCAGTGATGGCATTAGCTTTTTAAATCTCCTTTATCTACTGTTTTCCACATGAATGCAGTTCCTCATCAAAAAGGTGGAGTTTCTCCAGCTCACAGTCCCATGACTTGCAGAAATAGAACGTGCAGAAATAATAGAAGGTTGGTTTTATAACTACACTTCCAAAGTCCTTGCAAGGAGCCTTTTGACCTATGCAGTCCCCTAAGTTTGACCATGAAAAAATTGTGTCATTTTGATTATTTTGTGTTGTTTGCTGTTTATTTAGTCTTAATATGGTTAATAATTGTTTTATCATTGATTATCATTCCTTCCTTCATAGCCTTTTGAGTGTGTTTTTTTTTTTGCCTTTTCTTAGATTCTAAGTACTTCATCCAGTTTATTTTGCTAGGCTGGCATAATGTTCATAAATTTATTTAACCTGCTTTTATCATAGAAAGTTTTTCCTTCTCCTATATCCAAGAAATAATTTTGCTGGGTAAAGTAGTTTATGCTAGCAGCTGTGATCTCTGATTTCATTGTATGTGATTATAATCATTATTTTAAGTTCATTATCTGGAGTTTTCTCTAAGTAACTCTCTTGGGGGTCCTCTACTATGGTGGTGTTTTTTCTTAAAGGAAAGATATTGACTTATTTTTTCATGTTATCACTTTGTGTTGAGACCTTACTGGTTTGTTTGATCTTTCTGACACTCCTGTCTGAAGTGAGTATTTGGAAAGGTTACAGCTATGCCTAAACTCACATGGGAGCCCCTAGCTCTAATCCTGCAAATATCACAGCCTGGGTAAGAGAAGTAAGGGGGTGATAGGGAGAAGTTGAGTACCTAAATTCACTCAGGGGTCCTGCTTATGATGGTATAAACATTGGCTGCCCAATATGGGGAAAGGTGAGTGTCCTAGTGAGATACTGCGTGCCCAAGCTAACTTATTGGTCCAAGGATCTAATGGTGGATGTATTTGTCTTCTAAGGTGGGGTTGAAGGGGTCCTCAGTAGAATTTGAGTTTGTGAACTTACTAATGACAAATTATTAGCACACCTGGGGTAGCAAAAGTGAAGGGCACAAGGGGGAAACTGAGTGCCCCAAATCAATAATCTCCAGTCAGAAGCAGCCTGGGGTAGGGTAGACTGAAACTTCAGTCACAGCCCAGAAAATGCATGTGATTTTCTTACCTTGATAAAACAGAAGATAGGAAGATAAATATCTCTGATTCCAGCTTGCTTAACACTCTTACTGCGTCTCCCTGAAAATGCTGTTCAAGGAGTTAGTTTTCCTCACTGGCATCTGTAAACAGTAGTCAGATCAGATACAGCTGGCATATTACAGACCTTGGCAAAAATCAATTTTCCTCTCCCTCGACTAATGTTCTTCCCACTTCATTGAGTGTTTTATGACCTATCAATATCATTTCTAAACTTAGATTCTGAGTTATGTCTTCTTTTGAAGGACTGATGGATATGTGCCTCAACTGCTGCTACTATGGACCCATAATCATAGTCAACATTGCTCTACATGGAGAGGCCTTGGGGATTCTAGGGAACCCTGTTAAAAGAAAAGTTCTCCCTTTAATTTTTCTCCTTTTCTATCTTAGCAAAGTATGACCACTAGGAGTCAATCTACAGAATGGCTTCTCAAGTTTCTTTTTTTTATTTTATGATACTTAGGAATGGAAAACTGCTCTCCCCTGGAAGAATGTTGTCACCATGAAAATAATAAACTTCTACAGAGCAGAACTGCATAGAGAAGCTGTCTTAGAACTGTAGATGCTTTGCTACTTGTTGAAGAAAAGGAGCTTCACTAGCAGCATGGCAGGAGCATTGCATGGAGCCTTTACTACTTTATACAGAAAATCATGGGATAGGCTTTTAAGGTTTATGACATACCTAGGCTTTTCTCTGCACTTAACTAGTATTTCAAAAAAACAGTTGCTGGCTTACTCCTCAAATATACTAGGCATTTAATGTTTTATTACAGACTTCAACCTATGGATTTACAGAATACCTTGTTGTCATATCGGCATTCCCAAATGAGAGTCTTTGACTATGAGACACACAGGAGAGTACTGTTAGAAACACCAAATCATAAAGGTGCACCCAGCGGATGCTTTGTGAACATGAAGGTGTAGCACTGGTTTTCAGTTGTTACTCTTTCTATCTTCTACCTTTCCTCTAAACCCATTCTGAAGGTATCCTGAGAGTTCCCTGTGTCTAGGCCTCCTTGATAAACCATTCCATCTTGAATTATATGTCTGTTACCCTACAGAGGTATTCTGAAGGGTGGTGTTCTGCTAATAGGCAGGACTTTCACGTAGCCCACCTGGATTTTTGCTTTGGGCCAGAGGAAGAGAGAACAACATTTACAACTATATTAATTCAAGATCAAAGACTAATGATTGGGTTGGATGGTCAGGGCCTTGGAGAAATTGCATTTAAAAATTGATGAGAAGATCAAGCCATCAATTGTGAACATCTTTGATAACACATCTCATCCTTTGTGTTTTTGGTTGTGCTTTGTTGCTGTTTGTTGATTGCAGGTATATTCACCATGGCTGGTCTGGCACACACCAATTTCACTCATGTTCTTTTAATCAATGTAAATGAACATACGTTCTACACACTTCATAGAACAGAGAAATGCAGTCTAACTAGTGTCCAGGTAGAAACAGAAATCTTTCTGTGAACAATTGTTAATGTCTATTTCCACTGGCCATTATTTATCATTGGCAGAATTTCCTGGCAGCTTTAGTCTCATGAACAACTAAAACTAGGAAAAAATATTTTTAAAGTAAAACCCCACCAAGTTGTGATGTTATATATTCATATAGGCTTAGAGCTAAAAGCCCAAGATCTCAGGAGTTCATAGTAATGGACAACCAAGACACTTCCTGACAGATTATGGATGTGCAGTAGCACTAATAACCTGAGTAGCATTTCCACTCTGTTTTCTGTGTTGCCAGGAATCTTCCCTGTGGTCTACCTAGGGCCTCTGAAGACAAACCCAGTGCTACCTCTACAACGTCTGCCCTGCTGTGCATGGTGACTACTAAGTAGCTGTCTGCTTCTGCTTGGAGAGGTCTGTGTACCCAGAAGGCATTGTTAGTTCAGCAGCATATGCTGGCAAAGCTCTGGGGAGCTGCCTGAATAGAAAACACAGGGTCATAATTGAATTAGAACCTCACAGGCTATTTTGGCCTTCCATTCTCTCTCTCTCTCTCTCTCTCTCTCTCTCTCTCTCTGTCACTGTCTCTGTCTCTCTTCCTTCCTCTCTTCCTTCTTCCTTCCCTTTTTGCTTCTCCCCTCCCTCCTCAATAAATCTGTATATTTTCATATGACCTTCTAGCATTTCTGTTTTATTCTTTGCACATTCTAATTGATTCAGGAGCCATCTCTGCTTTTGCCAACTCACAATCCATACACAGAAGCAAAAAAGGTCTCATCATAGATGGGGGAGTAGTGCTGTTTATAAATAAGGTCCTGAGTGTCCTACAATGCTGCAACCCCATCAGACCCCTAGGCATTGGTCTCCCACTTTCCTGGTGATAAAAGCAGCCTATCCAAGAAAAATGTGAACCACAAGCCTTGGATAAGGCCTGGGAATATGATCAGTATAATATATATATATATATATATATATATATATATATATATATATATATATATATATATATATATATATATATATATATATTCTTTTTCAAGTGGGTAAATTGAGGCCAAAGTTGGTTCCTCATTTTGTGTCTCTTTTCCCACATCTAGTGACATATCAACATATTTGTGTCAATGTCTGTGTCTGTACTTAAAGCTATATCTATCTTCCCATTAAAGTCTAAACTCCCTGAAAGAATTGGGTTTACTTCTTCCACGACATCCAAAGCTGTGTCAAGCATATATAAAATGTTCCAATATAAATTATTTTTGATCCATATGTTCTATTAAAAAGGAGGTTTGGAAAAGTCTGGTACTTCTCAACATTGTTACACAAGTGCTAAGCAAACTACCTTTGAAAACGTATGTGCTGCTCTCTTAGTGTGTTTTATTGATATCATTATTCCTTTTTCTTCCTTGCATCATTTATCACCTTCTGCTCTTTTCCTATTCTAGTCGATACTAAGGAGACCATAGCTTAACATAAATATGATACCCTTTATTTTTGTCTGCCACATAATATAGCATATTTGTGGAGGGATATTTGGCTCAAACCCAGGACTTCATGCATGCTAGAATTGTACACCACTATTAAGCTACAGCCCTGATAATTCTGCTGTCATACAACAAAGACCATTTCTGTGTCTGAATTGAGGTGACATTGATGCCATCCTGGCCAATAAGCATGTCTCCCTGCCTGAGGGTTTGTTTCTGAACGGTGAATATACCTCAGGATTAAGTAGAGCTGGCATTTTGCAGAGACCTTGGGAAACACTGGTTCTCATGCTGCTGAATTTGATAGCTGGAGAGAATTAGAAGGGGCTTAGCATTTTGGGCACTTCTTATCTCGAAATAACCTGCCTATGGATAAGAGCGGAATAGGACAGGGCAATGTACTGGACAGAGAAGGGGGCAGGTTATAGAAAGAGTCAAGGTAGCCCTGCTAAATCATACTTACAGTCACCAGACCTGACTGACATGAGGAAGTAACTTCCCTCCAGGGCATTGCTACTGAGATGCAGCCATTGTCATCCTGTCTCTACATTCCTCACACACTTTTCTCAACACACTCCAGTGCAAGCTCTCCTGCCTGCGAGGGACAAGGTCTTTCATGCTGATCTTTGAGGCTCAGGGCCAGAATTTCCATGTGCTTATTCCCACGGCCCACACAGTACCTGTAGCAGTGTTTTAGCACACAGTTGACTGCATGATTAGAGAAGTGCAGGCAGAATGTAGAGTTCAATTCAGGGATTCTTGACCCCCACACACAAACTGCGTGCTTCTAATTAAAAAAAGTAGAGCTGCTCTGGGGAAAGTGCTTCCTGCTTGCTTGACCTTGCTGTGGCAAGCAGAGTGGAATATGAACTGAAGCTGTTGCTCTGTTTCCTTTCCGTTCAAAAGGCAGCCTCTGGCTAATAAGTGAGAAGCCTCTGCTGAGAGGTAGGCAGCAGCTTGTGTGCTCCTGCCAGCGGGGCCATTTCTCTGCAGGCCTCTAGCAAGCTGAGAGAGCTGGGGCAGAGAGGTCTGCTCTGCACATTGGCAGATGCCCCACTGCACATTGTGGGGAACAGAGGCAGACAGTCACAGTTCCCAAAGGGTGAGGGCAAGAGGATAGCAAGAGAGCAAGCCGAGCAGACTTTATTTTTAACATCTACCCTCAAGGCAACTAAGAGCAGTTCTCTCTCTCTCTCTCTCTCTCTCCCTCTCTCTCTCTCTCTCTCTCTCTGAGTATGTGGAATGCACTGAATGGAAATTCAGGCTGAGGTAGCAATTCCAGGATCCTTTCTTTTTACTTTTCCCTCATATAATAAAACTTCACTCAAACCGGAGAAAAAGTTGATAAAATAATTATGTTTATTGATATTTTGAAGAGACTAGCCCAAAATATAGTGACACTAGTTCCCTATAAGAGTCCTACAAGGTTCATTTTTTTTCCCAAAAGAGGTTAACTTTGTAATACTTCACAGAAACTAAATTGGCACCTGTCACCTGTCAGATCACTGCATGACTTCATATCTTCTTTTAACTTGGGTTTCTCCTCTTAATTCACATTGAAGTTGGATTCAAGTGCCAATTTTTTAATGCAGCCAGGAAACAAATATTGCACCTAGAAAAAATGCCAGGGAACACAATTCAGGCACTAAGATTTAAATTTATTTTCTTTTAAAATATTTTTATTTCTTTGCAAGCAGAAAGAGGTGAAGAGGGAGAGAGAGAAAGAGAGAGGAAGAGAGAATGGGCACACCAGGGCCTCTAGCTGCTACAAACTCCAGCTGCATGTGCCACCTTGTGTATCCTGGCTTTACGTGGGTACTGGGGAATCAAACCTAGGAAGTTAGGCTTTACAAGCAAACACCTTAACTGCTGAGCCATCCCTACAGTCCCAATTTCTTTCCTTTTTGACAAGTTCTTTAATTATTTGTGGGCAAATATCACTCTTGAGTTCCCTGTGCCACTTTCCCAACTCTGCCAGGTTCCTTTCTCCTTACCACCTGTCTTGAGGTTAAAGTTTAGCCAAAGTATATTTATAGAAAAAACAAAAACAAAGATTGCAAGGGTACAGAAAAAAAAAACAAATCTCAATGCTAAAGAAAAGTCATAATACTGTGCACATACAGCTGGTAATAAAAAATTTGAGCCAGCACTTATAGAAGAGAAAAATGAATAAAATCCTATCCTGGTGCACTGGTAAAGATCTAATGTTTAATTCTATTCTCTGCAGAAGACAATTTCAAAAGATAGCAACTCCCTAAGGTCACATGTTGGGCACTGCTTGTTGGCACTGCTACTGAGGGCATGGAGAACAGAGGGTTAAGGATATCTGAGTGGGTGAAACCTTGATAATTCGGTAGGCATTTCCCAGCTCCATCAACCCTGATTGCCAACACCCCCATAGGCAAGCCATAGGAACCAGCATTCCCATCTCAGCATGACTGGCAATGGGTATCAGACAAACTTCCTTGTACCCATCCCCACAGACCGTGGCTAAAATCACGAATTTCCCACCACTCAGGCCCCCCAAATTAGGTATTCTCAGGTTGTCCATACTCACCTATCTCAGTGCAGGCCGTGCAGGCCGCTAACTCACCATCCTGACCAACCAATCCCCTTTTCTCTTCCCTATTCCCCATCCCCCTAGACCCCTTTTTCCTATAAATGTAAGCTCCCCCAATTGAATAAAGAACCACGTGGATACACTACACACATCTGCTCACATCTGTGTCTCGCCAGACCCCCTGCACCGGCCCCCCAGCTCTGTGGAACTGCCCTGAGACAGCAGAGTAGCAGAGCAGCGACCAGCCTTCGCTCAGCTCCCACCGCTTCACTGTTTGGCGGCTAACGGCGCCCCCGGAGGCGAAAACAACAGTCACATGCATTCACTGTATGAATATTAAAAATTTTCTAATAACTGCCACATGGGTCAAGTGATGACTTCAACATTTATTGAAGAATTATCTGTTTTATCACATGACAGTGAAGGAAAAAATCACACACATTATTTGATATTTTGAAGTGACTATTCTCAGTTATAATGCAAATTGAATTGATATTCAGATATTACTTTTGCCAGGGAGATAGCTCACCCAATAGAGTGATTGAATTGACCTGAGTTTGAGTTACCAGTACCTCTTTAAAAACGCTGTATGGTGGCACACAGATGCAATCCTAGCACCAGGGAGATAGAAACAGGTTTATCCCTGGGGCTTACCAGCCAGATAGTCTAGCCAAGTTGGTAGCTCGAGGCACACACACACACACACACACACACACACACACACACACACACACACTCATGTGTGCACACTCACATACAAATATACATACACACACATACAAAATAATTGAACTTTGACTTCAAGCATTGTGAGAAGCACTGGCCAAAAAATGTCAGAACACTGTTGTTCCATGGAATTTATTGTTTTAGGCATATTTCTCCATGAATAGCATCATCTAAAACATGAAGTTCCGGAATCTCTAAACAGTGAATAAGGGCATAAAAAAACACTTAAAGGTACATACACAGTATATTCTTGTTTGGTGTGAGTAATAATTCTGAACTTTGGCAACTATCCCTCCCTCTTACATTACTCACTCCACAGAAATGAAAGAAAAGTATCTTTCCTCCTTATGTCTCCTTTTCTTGTTTTCTTCTACTGGCCTCTTTTTGTGAGGTTGTCCAAGAAATAGACTGAGAAAAAGATTAGAATACATGTAATGTATTATGGATGTTCTCCTGTGAACCCATGGAATGCAGCACAAAGATTAGGAGAAAATGAAGCCATGATTTGATTTCAGAAAACACACCATTGGTGCCTAGCATCATACTGCTTAGACTAAAACAAGGGACTTTCAGATTTATTTGGTATTTTTTTATCTTAAATATATATTTATCATCCATACTGTGTTACATTATTCAGTGGGCAAACAATGAGCTGTTATCCCCAATTCCCCAATGTCCCCTCCCCATCCCCAATCAGCTGGATATCCTCCTCCATGTACCATCTGGATCAGTCCTTGTGGCAGGGGTCCCTGGATAGCCTGGTGCTCAGCCCGGACCTCCTGGCTCAAGTGTGTTGTTGCTGTAGGGTGCCATGCCTCTGGATAGTCTCCCCCACCACAGCTCTTACAATCTTTCCGCCCCCTCTTCCGCATAGTTCCCTGAGTTGTGGTGGATGAGTATTAAGGCTGCTTTAAGATTGTGAGTTTAGGGGTCTTTGTGTCGAAGATCATTGGTTTCTGTCTCACTGGCTTATCCTGTGTAGGTTGAATGTCTGTGGCTGTGGGTCCCTCATTCCTCCCATCGTTCTCTGCGGGGTTCCATATGGATCCTCCACGGTATGACTGTGGTGGCTCCTCTTTTGCCAGAATCTCAGGTATCGGCCTACAGTAGGTTGGTAGGGTTAGATGGTCCCCAGCTCTCTTGCTGCATCCTGAAAAATACAAGCACAATCTCCTTTGGAGAGTGTGGTCCATATAGGCTAACAAATATACAGATCTCTGGTTTACCTAGAGTCTATTTCTAGTAGCCTCCCCATCAATCGCTCCCTCAGTGCATCTTGTCTTGGGATCCCAAGAGTACAGGATCCGGTGAGTATTGCCCTGAATCCCAAGTTCCAGACAAGGGGTCCCCCTCACTAAGTGGAAAATTGGCCGAATTTGAAAGCTGTTGATTGTCTCCCCCAGGCCCAGGCTCCTCCATTGCACAAGGGAGTTTCAGATTTTATGCCCCTACTTTATAGCCACTAGCTCTAGAGAGAAAAGTAGCAAACTTCTAGGCACTTTGGTCTCTCTATAGAGATTCCAGTGTCTGCCCTGAACATCATGGATATCAGCTCTTGACAGCCAAATCTGGAGAAGGCAGTTGTATGCACAGAACTGGGGGTAAGGAAGCATCAGTGCTCTCACTTATTTACAGAGTTCAAGTTTTTGTGGGGACTTTCCTTCATATGGGGTGCCCAAGGGGAATGTGGCTCTTCTCAGAAAGTTCTACTCACTTCTACTATATGAACATAGTAGTGAACTCTCTGAGCTCTTTGGAAATTTGGAGGAAAAGAAACCAGCCCTTTTGGGATAGCCGTAACAAGATGGAGGGAGCAAATGAGGAGGGAGGGAGGGAGGGAGGGAGAGAGGGAGAGAGAGAGAGTATTGAGCACAATTGGGCATATTTACACTGAAATCAAAGGAAGTGGAGGATCTTATGGTGGAGAAATGGTATGTTTCCTACCCTGATGACCCTAGGAATATTAGGAATGTGAAGTTTGTCATCTTGTGAGATGTCAGATATGTTGACAATAATCTTTACTAATCCCCTAACTTTCAGTAAGAATAGAATGCACATGTCCAGTGCGTTTGGATATAAAGGCATTGATATTACTCCTGACATGACACCAGGATTCTGCATGGGGAATCAGGCTAACTGTACTGCAAAACTTTCTATGTGACTGCATGTCATTCTTGCCACAAGAAATCATGACACACTGAGAAATCTCTTCATAATTCTGAATTATTTCTGCATAGTCTTCCAGAACACAAAATGTCTTTCTATAAATTGTCTGCTGAATTATTATTACCCTCCAATATATTACCTGGAGAACTAGGGCTCCAAGTAAATGATAAGTATCTTGAAGCATCTATAGTACTTCCTTTCATTTCAAATTTATTATTTATAGTTATATTTTACTTATTTAATTATTTATTTATTTGCGGGAAAGAAAGAGTGAGAGAGACAGTAGGTATAAGGGTATGTCAGGGTCTCCTGCCACTAGAAATGAACTCTAGGTGCATGCACTACTTTGTGCATCTGGCTTTACCTAGGTACTGGGAAATAGAACCCTAGTATGTCAGACTTTGTAAGCAACCACTTTTAACCACGGAGTCATTTCTCCAGCTCCTCTCCTTTTTAAAATTGTTTCTTACTGTGGGGAGAGCTGGGATGAACATAAATAGTGTGAAATATTACTTTGTATTATATCTAAGCAGTCACATCTATATGATTCTTGCCAGAGTTTTGCTTTGAAGCTTTTGAAAAATCTCCTACATATCATGCTGGTCCACATTTATAAAATCAATTTGATATTTTATCCTTTTATGTTAAAATACAATCCTAATTAACTGTGGTAACAGAAAATCCTAAAATGAAAGAGTTAATATAATTTCTTAATCATTACTCATAAAATCCCAAGTGACTTCTGCGGACATCTCATTGTCATTGAGTTAAATCTATCAGACAAGCCATTTTGCTTAATTAGGTGGCAAACTGGCAGGGCCTTTCTGGCTGAAAAAGCATCAAAGTCATCAGCAGAAGCTCAAGAAGTCCTTGACAGGATCATTTAATCATTGCTTTACTAGATATCACTATATTCCCGTTCATAACCTTTGGGAGCTAATATAGATTTTACAAAGCTTACATAACTAACTAGCTAACTTTAACTGATGGTAACATGACAAAAGACACTAGAGTAAGTCAATACCACAGGAGCATTTTTACCAAGGTGATTTCATGTTTTAGTGAGATTCTTGCTCTATGGATGTTAAATTTCTCATATCTATCAGCCTGAGTCTTAGAAGAAGTGTATACTAATAATGTAAGAATTCCTAAGTAGCAAGCTCCAAGTTACGTTTATGTAATGGAGGAGGTTTAAATAACTGTAACGGATGATTTAATTATGTACACTTCAGCTGTTTTATATGCAGAAATTAATACAGTGGACTAATTGTAAAAAGATATTATTAAAAGGAAATTATAGAATGAAAACTCTATTCTCAAAGTATAAAAAAGAAAAAAGATAAATAACTAAGACTATTTTAAACAGGGCTATCTCAAAGTAAATGAGTAAGAGAAATGGATGGTTTAGGTCCTAATGCTAGGGGAAACATCTGGATTGCAGTATCTTGGGTCCAATACTGGAGGCTCTGGTATTTTGGCACTTTAACAGGCAGTTCAAGCCTTTCTCTTCAGAAATGTCCTTCTACTTTAATACTCAATAGGAAGCTGAATTCTAGTATTTGAGTTCAAATACTTCCAAAGAGTTCAGTGGCAGTTACCTACAGCTCACAGGCCTCACAACTCTATCAGGGAGAAAGAAGTGATAATAATTGGATCCCAAGAAACACTACCTGCAATCAAGAAAGGAAATGTAAGCTGATTTGAGGTATATGACCACGTAACCAGGTTTGAGCAGAATATTTGGTAGAAAACACACACACACACACACACACACACACACACACAAACACGCATGAGAGAGAGGGAGACATAAATATGAATGAATGAATGAATGAATGAATGAATGAATGAATGAATGAATCATCCCCATCCCATGCAGAAGTGGCCAAAAGAATGACTTCACACGTGTATTCCAGGAAAGAGAAATTCAAAGTGAAGTTTTCCCAGCACAGTGATATTTGCTCACAGTGAATAAAGATTCTAAATCCATGCCCTAAGCAAGTAGCTTCTTCAAACCTAGAACTTCAATTCCATGTAAATTGAATTATTTTAAGGTTAGTATTTCCTTCATTGTTATTTTCCTCCTCATAAATAAATACAGTTGAAGGCATCAAATGTGAAAGTCTTCCTAAATATTAAGTTTATATGTAAGAGTAAGACAGTCCTTGAAATATAGTATTTTTCATGGATTTTACCAGAAAATAACCTGATTTGTTTTTAAATGGTGATCAGGATAGGCTTTGTCACATGAAAATCATATTAATAAAAAATAAATCAGACAACTCAAGGATTTGGGTTCAAAGCTTTTATGTGCATCCCTAATCACTTATCAGTAAACCTAAAGAAGGTGAGCTAGAATCTCATTCAAACTGCCACTGAATTTTTGTGTTTGAAGTCGTAAGATTTCTGCTTTCAAAAATTCTAACATATAAAGTGTGAAATTTATAATACAAAGTAATTCAACCACACTCCATAGTAAATTTGAAAGTACCCAGGAAGCATGAGATGATTTTGTTTATGTGAAGTATGAAAGGAGAAGTTTGTTGTCAGTGCTAAAAATCAACCTCAGAAGATGGGTTAGAATACTCAGCCTCTTGAGTTTACCACCTAATCAGGCCTCTATCTTACATACCTGTGTCTAATAGTGAGGCTCATTCTAATTTTAGGACCAATATAAAACAGTCTAATCACATGTATAAAATTCCCTTGCCCTCTCTTCCTTCCCCTAGTCCCTAACTGTTCTGGTCCTTGCTTTGGTAAAATGGAAAGGAAGTGGATTTATTTTTATCAGGGCACTTTCCTGCCTTGTTTTTTCCCCCCATATTTATTGTCAATCATTAGATGCATTGTATGAGCAAATCTTATGATGATACCCCCATTTCCCTTCTCCCTGTCCTCAAACCACTGGAGGCCTTGCTCAGTGGACTTTCTGGACCAGTCCATGGGATAGGGGGTTATAGATTGTATGAGAGATAGCCAGTTTTTTCCTCCCCCATCTCTTACAATCTTTCTGCTCCCTATTCTACTCAGATCCCTGAATCATGCTGGGTGAGTTTTAGGTCTGCTTTACTGTTAAGTTCTTAAAAGTCTCTGGATTTCTGCTTCAGATCGTGTTGGGGATCCTCAATGTCTGTCTCCATTATCTTTTGCAGGTTATCTGACTTTCTGTGGAGGTAGGTCTCTTGCTCATCTCGACACTTCCTCAAAGGTTTCGTTTGGGATCTATATCATAAGTTAAGGGTGGTTCATCTCCTGCTTGAATGTCAGACAACATCTCAGGTCCTGTTGATGGGATTGGGTTGTCCATGGTTCTCTCTTCCTTCTGAAATATACATACGGGATCTCCAACAGAGAGTGAGATCAATATAGGTTAAATGAGACAAACTTTAGTTAATTTGGTGAGATTCTAATCGGTATAGCCTCTCTCTCTGAAGATCTCTGGTTAGTGGGTGTTTCCCTTGGAGGCCAGGTTCTTAGTCCTCATATGGGCTTGCCATAAATTTTACTGGACATGGAAAATCAAAGGAAGTCTCCATTCCTTCCAGAGTCTGCAGATCATGGGAAGAAAAGGAAAGGGAACTTATGAAAGGAAATTGGGAAAAAATGGGAAAATGTGAAGAAAGACCAAGTACATTATGGCATTAGAGAATTAGCCATTTTTTTAAATTTGTCTTCACAACTTCCAGAAATATAGACAATATATCATGATCACAATCCCTTCCATCACCTCCTATTTTCTCTCCCAAATCCCCCTCTATTAAATCTCTTTAATTAGTCTCTCTTCTATTTTGACATCATCATTTTCCCCTCCCATTATGCAGATCTTATGTAGGTAGTGTTACTACTACAAGGTCATGAATATCAAGGCCACTTTGTTTTGAGTTGACAACACTGTAAAGACTCCTCCCCTTCCTCTGGCTCTTACATTCTTTCCACCATGTTTTCCACAATGGTCCCTGTGCATCAGAGGGTGTGATAGAGATGTCTCAGTGCTGAATACTCCACTGCCACTTCTCAGTACTATTGTGAGTTTTTAATTTCCCCAGTGATCACTGCCATCTGAAAAGAGAACAGAAAGTGAGAGTAGCATTAATTTATGGGCATAAATATGCTCACTAAAAATGCTAGAGAGCATTTTGGTGGATATAATATATGCACTTAGCCAAACAACAGTAGAGGTTAGGACCATAGCCTTTGACTAGTTTTTCAGTACCAGACATGAATATCCTCCTGTGAACCTGGCCTCTAGTCCAAACAGAGAGCAGTTGGTTTCCCCATAGTAGACATGCCACCATAGCGCCAATTTGTACATTTGACCTGACTTGTTATCCATAAAGCTTCCATAGACAGTTGTGACAAGAATGCTGAACACATGGCTGTATGGAAGAGACCAGCAAGTCAAGAAATGCTCATCTGTACAATAGTGGCACTAAACCAAGGAGGGTAATCTAGAGCTTAATGATTGGCTAAGAGATCAGCTCAGTGACAAGGAACCCTTAACTGGAACTGGGATCCATGGCAAAATCCTATGGGGACCAAGAACCTGGGCTACAAGAGGAAATTCCCACTACCAGAGAGCTGCAGGTAGGCTACACCCACTAGAAGCTAGCCAAAAAAGCAATGTTGTCCCATTTAACCTATATTAATCTCACTCTGAAATAGAGATTCTGTTTGTATTTTTCAGAAGCCAGTGAGAGAGTCAGGAAAGCCAATTCCACCAAGACATTGGATGATGGCTGACATCTTGGCAGGAGACAAACCACCCCAGACCTTCACACAGGGCCCAAATAAAACCTATGAGAAAGTAAAGAGAGAAACAGGAGACCAATCACCACAGCAAGTTTGATAACCCATGAAAGGTCAATGGAGACAGACACCAATAATACACAACATAACCCAGGGCAAAAATCCAGAGATACTTAAAACATTAACAATAAAGCAGATTTAAAACTCACTCACCATGACTCAAGGAACTCAGTGGAAGAGGGAGCAGAAAGATTGTAAGAGCCATGGTGGGGGAGATTATCAGAGACATTCCCCTCCCCAGCAACAATGCACAAAGGGGAAAGAAAAATGAAGAACTGGCTACCTCTGGTGCAGTTCATAACCCCCTAACCTATGGGCAGATCCAGTATGCGCACTGAAGAAGGACCCCAGTGGGTAGGGGACAGAGAAGAGGGAAACAGGAACACTTTCACAAGATTTGCTCATATAGTGTATATGCTCATTCTTAATAAAGATATTAATTTTTAAAAATTTAAAATATTGAACAGGAGTATAATTTTAATACTATGTTCTTTTAAGCTAAAGTATTTAACCAAAAAATAAAGTGATATTAGGTCTGGAATGGGAGGGAGAGAGAGAGCACTAATTATTGCAGGATAGGTGTTTTTTTTTCTGTAAAATCAGAATACTTTTCATCAGCTTATTTTGACTTCATTTGCATTTAATGAGAGCACATATTAAGCAAATTATATGTATGGAGCAACTAGTGAAATAAGAATTAACTGATAGCCCAAATCCAATTCCTCCCAATTTCTATTTGTCTTTCATGTGATCCAATGTAATTATCCTTCAGACTGGACTAACATAAATATTAATCAAAATGCTTACACTACAATATTACTGCTTGGCTTGGCTTCCCTTCGGTTTCACATCAGAGCCTTTCCTGATGCAGAGGTTAACTCTATCATTTTTCAGTTTCTCTTCTTTCATTTTTTATATACAACAATGTAGTTTAAAATTGATCCAAATGGATTGTTCCAAAGCCATCCAATTTTCTCTCAGCATCACATAATTTGTTATTTAAGGAAGGTTATATTTAAGGAATAGTATATACTATGTTAACCTAAGGAGTTGATATAATTAAGGTGAGAAAAAGATAAACTTTCAAAGTAGCAGTTGAACATACAATTTTGTCTCATGGCTTTTATATAATGGCAGTCTAAACCCATCACATAAATCAAAAACTTGGTTGAGTGACATAGAAAGAAATTGTAGAAAATGAGGGACAGATAGAATATAAAATCCAAGGGGAGATGTAGAGTGTTGCGGAGTTTTTTTCTTCTGGACATGATGTGATCATTAATTACACTTGTAAACTCTGATTATCAGCATGTGACATGAACAAAAGTGGGCCTGTTATAATTCTGTCTTTGATTCAGGGAAGGGTCCTGTGATGGTTAAGTTTTGTTGTCACCTTGATCTTTTTAATTATCTTGGGTGGAACTCTGAGGAAGTTTACAGGAAGGCAGCCTCTCAGTAGGGGGCAGGATGTAAAGAAGCTCAAAGAAGCTGGAAGTAAATATCCTTTCCTATGTGAGCAGTGCAGGAAGGAAATTCCAGAGATTCAGGAAGCCATTAAGTATGGGATAGGGTTGAAAGACGCCACCCTAAGCCTATATAAAGGGGAAGAAATTCTCTCCTTGGCCCTTCTGCCTGTTTGCTATTGTATGTGTGGTGTAGGTGATGGGTTTTTCTCTCTGCTCGGACCTGTGAAACAGGGCCAGCCTCTTTCACTGTTATGGAACTTCCCTTCAATCTGTAGTTTCAATAAATACTTTCCTCCCCTAAATTGTGCCTGGTTTGAAGATTCATCCCAGCAGTGTGTGGCTGACTGTGACAGGTCACATCTCTCCCAGCAGATCTATAGGAAGATAATAATTGCAGAGGAAGAGAGAAATTTCTTCATTGGTACAGTCACTGGCAAGATGCCTTTGCTGTTGTAAATACTCCTCCATGACCCTGTAAGCAACACTAAAACTTATTTGTAACAAAAAATGATAAGAAAAAGTATGACAATCAAAAGGAGACTGGTAAGAGGAAGATTACCAGCACTGAGAGAATATGAGTGTTATAAGGGCCAGTATGAGCAAAATATTTATATACATGTATAAAAATGTCATAAAGAAATATGGGAATGAACTATAAAAGTGAATTGTGGGAATGAACTATAAGAATGAAATATGGGAATGAACCTTGGAAATATTTCTTATGGACTTTACACATAACTATTCTGAGAATAATGCTGTGGGATGCTTTTTCTGCAAAGTCCCTGTCTTGTAACTTGCCTTGATGTTATTCTTATAACCATGTAGACAGCCCACTTAACATAATGTAACCAGATTTCTTCTACCTTGGTATATCTTTGGCCTGAATAGCACAGGTGACTAATATTGACAAGGAATGTTAATAGATGCTGACTGATCCTAAATTATGATCTTTCCCCTATTTTCTCAGTGACCTGGTTGTAATTACCATAGATCTGTTGAAAATAGATAGACACTGTGATTGTGTGTGTGTGTATGTGTTTGTGTGCGCGCCCATTTGTGTATTGGATCAATGGCATCCACTGTGTCATACCCCTAAATCCATTTCTTTAATAAATGATTAAGGAATTATTCAAAGTCAAAATTCCATTGCCCTCCACTCATGAGTTCCTTGCCATTAGACCATGCAATGCTCAACCTGGTCACACATTACTACTTTTTGTTGTTCAAGAAAAACATTAATGAGTTCCTGTCAGCAGAAGCCTCAGCAGCAGAAACATCAGAGCTGCAGTGACAGCAGATACAGTGGGTTCACTCGGTTTAAATGAATCCGAGGGTCAGCTTTTCATCTTTCAGGCTCTGTTCTGAGAAGCAGCTAGCCCACTAGGTCAAATCAATCCAAGAGTCAGTTTCTTTAATTCAAGAGCAGTGTCCCAATTGGGCAATAAAACTTACTATTTTGTATAATTAATATATGCTAATGTTTGTTTTAAGAGATAAAATGCAAAGAGCAGAGATTGTGAGTTCCAGGAGCCATCAGGACATCAGGACATGACTCCTCAGTGGTAATTGCTGCTTTTCCTTCTTTCAGCAGCTGGGCTGTAAGAAGGCTGGTGTCCTTTTCCTCTGCAAGCTGGGTGTCTCTACAAATGTAATCCCAAACTCATTGTTCCTAATTTAAAGATTAGAGTGGAAGCATTGCTTTTCATAATCAGTGAGCTTCATGTTCTTTGGACCTTTCATGGACCAACCCTCCTTAACAGATACTATGCACTGATTAGTTCAGGAAAATTGTCTAAAGGAAATGATATTATCAGAGGAAGATAATTCCATATAGGCCTCTTGGTGTGCATGGAGAGCAGCAAGAATGGTTTCTGGTTAATAAGCCCAACACATAATATACCACATTACTTTCAAAGCATTTTTCAAACTTTATGAAGAGATTTCTTTTTTGTTTCAATTTATTTTATCATTTAGAAATGCACTGGGAAGAGTGAGGATGGAAGATTTACCAGTGTTAATAAATTAAGTAAGACTAAAATACATACAGCTAGTGTTTGTTTTGCCCAGAACTGCTTTAACTGTGTTACTATTATTCCTTTTATTATTTATAATGCCTCTGTTACTTCACTGATAAAGAAATTAAAAGATCGAGGGCTTAAGTAACTTTCCCCAGAATCATAAGACCATTAATTGACATACTATGTCTCCAAGATGGTTTGGCCCATGAAAATTCTTGTGATTTAATTCATCATTGAGGCATTATTGGGAATTGTTAAAGCCATTAAATGGTGATTCAGGGGGTTGAGAACATGGCTCAAAGAATAAATGTTTGCCACTCAAGGGTGAGTACCTGAGTTTGGGTCCTAAGACTACATGTAAAATCCAGAAGCCATGGTAGGCTTCTATAATCCTAGTATACTAATGGTCAGATGGAATACAGAGATAGTAGAATTTCCTTGAAGCTCACTGCCCAGCAGTTTGGCAAGCACAACAATAACAATAAAAAGAGTTATAGATTTTGCCTCAAGCAGGGTGAAAGGTAAGTACAGACATCAGAAAGTGCTCCGACTTCCACACTTATCTTGTGGAGTGCATGCACATACACTCACACACATGAACACAAATGCAAACACCAAAAATTGCATAAGAATATTCTAACATGTTACTGGTTACAATTATAAACATGGGTGGTTTGTTTAAAAAAAGGAATAAAAGTTTGGAGTTCTTCCTGTCCCAGAAGTGGACTACTTCTTTCTCAAGTAAGTTGTTAGGAAGCAAGTATGGCACTACCCCTTCTGTCATGTGCCTCTGGCTTGTCATGTGCTTCTCTACCATGTGTGTGTGTGTGTGTGTGTGTGTGTGTGTGTGTGCATGTGCGCACACATACGAGTATATTGGATCAACAGCATACACCATTTGTTCTTCTGATTTTTTCTGCTATTTAGGACATGTCTTGAGCTTCCCATGCCATATTAACCACACAATCTTGAAATGCCTGCCTCCAGAATTCTGAGCTAAATAAACCTCCTTTCTTTCTAAATTGCCCAGTCAAATACATTCTGTTGTAGAAAGAGGAAATACAGTAAGACAACTTTCTGTAGTCAGCCATAATTAGGACTCAGCTCAAGCAGCAGCTCTGTAGTCCAAATGCGGTGCACTGGCTGGTGATTACTGTATCTGTGGATCAACGTTGGTCACTGTTTTTGGAAAATTAGGCACTTAGCACAATTTTTATTAACCAGGTCAGTCTTGGTGTTGGTCAGTCCAGATTTCTGAGCTCATCCCTGCAGCTTTGTCCATGAAGCAAGCACTAGGTGTTGACAGCAAGAGGCCGACAGATGTCGTCTGAAGAATCTGTTGTTTACCTGGATATTAAAAACTCCACTTCAGCCGGGCGTGGTGGCGCACGCCTTTAATCCCAGCACTCGGGAGACAGAGGTAGTAGTATCGCCGTGCGTTTGAGGCCACCCTGAGACTACAGAGTGAATTCCAGGTCAGCCTGGACTAGAGCGAGACCCTACCTCGAAAAACAAAAAAACAAAAAACAAAAAAACTCCACTTCAATAAAGATATCACCTTTTTGGTGGACCTTATTGGTATGGACCATATTCTATACCCATACAGTCAAATTCTCACTATCTGTTGGGGTACCTCAAGCCTGCTTTTTTGCCTGTCAGAGAAAATGTTATCTAAAGCTCTATAAAATTGAGTTTCTAAAGATGATACAATCAATAATACATGGGTGTGGTGGTTTAAAATGTAAATGTCCCACATGGACAAATGTGTTTGAATACTCAATTCTCCGTTGATGACACCAGGTAGGTAATGAAACCGATAGGATGTGGAGCCTTTCTGAGGGAAGGATGTCTTTGAGGGTGGGCCTGGAGACGTTATAGCACAGCACCTCTGTCTCTTTCTACTCCTTTCCTGATCATGTGATGGTGTGACACAGGGCTCCTGCTCAGGCCTGCCATTCTTCCTCTGCATTGAAGAAACTTCCCTTCAAAACTGGAAGTCCAAGCAGTCCCTAAAAGAAGAGAATAACCATTATACTGGCCAAATCTCTCTTGTGAAACATTCTGCTATTCCTTAGTACATTCCTGCTATCCCTATGGCATGGGGGGAACCTTTTGTCTTTAGTAATTGAATACTGTTTCTTGGTGTCTACTAATACTGTACTAGCCTTGAAAATTCTTTGATATGTAACCTATCTCCTCCTGGGTGATTGTGTTCTTGTTTTCCTTCAGCCAAGCGATATTTGCTTCTAACTATAAAATCTAGTAGCAATTTGAGGGGTTGTGGAGTGTCTTGAGAAGGAAACCTCATTTTTCCCCCAGTGAGATCCTCAGAATATTATTTCTCAATAAATGTCTTATGTGAAATACCAGACTGAATTCAACTATAAAAATTCATCAATTTGCATAACTTGATACTTGATATTCAGCAACATTATCTCTGATACCATAAGCAATTAGAGACTTTTTAGGGCTATCATGGAAGCTCTTTTTTTCTCATACTGTTACTTACCTGAGTGTTAAGAGGCCTTAGATTTCCATTTTTCCTTGGTTTACCAACCAATGCACTTTTTATAGTTCATATTTTATTCCAATCTACCACTGCTGTTAATTACATGATTAAGTATTATATCCATGAATGTTATAGATTTTTATTGGTGAAGAACTCAGATCTGAGCTTGCACCCAAAGACAAAAACAAACCAATTCCCGAGTCACATGTTTATAGCCTTGTGACATTCTGTATCTCTATACCATGCCTGCATCATTTAAAGTGTCTAATTAAACATAGAACTCACATAATGTTTTCATTAGTGAAAGTTTAATATAATCATCATATGGAGTAGAATGGGAACATAAAAGAAATAAAGAAAACTAACAATGTACTATACTGAAGGAGAGTGTCCAAGGAAAGAACAGACTAAGAAAAGGATAGCCTTTTCAAAACCTTTGACTCCGATCTCCTCAGTAAAAATGTAGTTACGGCCAAACAGAAGACGAATTTCACTAGCTTTCAAGTGAGCGAGCTGTCATGATCACCGAGCAAGGAGAAATACTGCATTAAAGAGCAAGTGGCTCAAGAAGAGAGGACAGACCTAGGGCATCACAGCTCTTGCTTCCTGTGTGACGGCTTGAGACTTGGATACATGCACTCTGTGTCACTAAGGGTGGACAAGGTTTAGTCTGCTCTTCATCACTAGTATTTGTATTTTCAAGATTTTTATACACTTTGAAGAAGTCTGTGTCTGGATTTTTAAAAAGCCATGTTGACTACACTTTGAGTGGATTTTCATTGCACGGGTCTAACATTAAATTTATCCAGTCAATTGCCTAGCTTGCACATTTAGTTATTAATCATGCAGCCTGAACGTTTACCAGCATTTATCTATATAAAAGTTCTGAACCCGCTCTGCAAGTGTTAATACTACAATGTCTGAGTTGCATGGAAGATGCTGGCTTATTTTTTAAAACTTACTAATGTTTTCCAAAGTAACTTATTATTTTACACTCCCAGGAACATTCCACATCTTTGCCAATATTTGGTGTTGCCAGTCTTTTTAAGTTTAACAAGTCGAATGCATATGATCAATATCTCCTAGCTTTAGTTATTATTTCCCCAGAGACCAATAGAATTAAGTATCTTGTAATGAATTTGTTAACCATTTGTACCTTCCCTCTTTTGATGTACCTGTCCAAATCTATGATTGAGTTGATTGCCCTAATACTATTGAACTTTAAAAATTCTTTACAGATTTTAGGACTGGGGAGATGGCTTATTGGTTAAGATGCTTGGTTGCTAAACCTAATGACCTTGAATCAATTCCCCAGTACCCATGTAAACCAGATCGCAAAGTGGTGCATGTATCTGGAGCTGATTTGCAGTGGCTAGAAGTACTGGCACAACCATTCTCTCTCTCTCTCTCTCTCTCTCTCTCTCTCTCTCTCTCTCTGTGTGTCCACACTCTCTGCTTGCAAATAAATAGAAACATTTTACAAAAAATTCTTTACAGATTTCAGATTCATGTTACTGGCATGTGATTTGTGAAAATCTTCTCTATCTGGCTTCTCACCATCTACATGATGAAAACACTAGTGGTCCTTATAATATGTTTTAGAAAACATGGAGTTAGCAAAATGAAAAGAAAGTAAGTTAATACATTATTCCACAACTAAAATTTAAACTTCTAGAGTATCATCTCCCAGACCATATTGTAAGCTGTGCACTTTAAAGTCCAATTCTTCTCTTCTGAAAAACAAATGTTACACTTAAGTCAGAGGAATTTTCTTTATTTTTTTATGAGGTAGGGTCTCACTCTAGCCCAAGTTGACCTGGAATTCACTGTGTAGTCTCAAGGTAGCCTGGAACTCATGGTTATCCTTCTACCTCTGTCTCCTGAGTGCTGGGATTAAAGGTATGCACCACTATACTCAGTATCCCTTCTATTTTAACATGCTATATAAAATGACCTCAAGTCATAATTGCCTATTAAAGTGTTTGTCTTCATATATAAATAGATCTTTCTCAAAACATATAAATACTTCCATAACTGTGCTATTATCATTATCTCAAAAATCAATCATGGACATTTATTTTTTTAAGTGTAGATTCAAGTCTTTCCCAGCCTGTATGCTGAGCACCAAGGCCAAATCCATAAGAACTTTTATAACCAAATTGATGCATCCTTGCAAATGGATATTTCCATTGGTAATCTTAAAAGATCCTCGAGTACAGACACAGGAGATGATAAGCACCTGATATTTTTGTTCATGTTTCATTTTACATACTGTTCCCCCTATTTACTTCTTACACAGCCATGCGTCAAGTCTCCTACAGTGTAATCCTTCTCTCAGCACTTATCAATGAACTATGAAATATTATTAAATAGAATTAATTAGAAGTTGCAATGAATCATATCTGTTCTCATTTATTATACACTGTAATTTTCAAGGAGTGATTAATCATGGGTTATAGATGAATGAATGGTTAATGCAGTTTGTTAATCTAAGGAGTGACTGTACTCAGCAAGCTACTTCTTGCCTGTTTATTAGCACATGGTTGTATACCACCATTAGTTTAAGTGAATGAAAAAGTTAGCAACTTTGTAATTAATATGTAGTGTAAGCTAGAATTTACTGCCTTACTTTATTCACTATATATCATATAAACATTATTGGGATTTGGAGGTAGAACTCTAGTACTCTCTATCTGGTAATCTGTTGGCAGATAATTTGGCTTATTTGACATGAAATGTCCCTGCATATTTCCTTGAAGTATATGCCAGATTTCCACTTTATTACTGTAATCTAAAGAGCATTAGTTGGCAGCTGAAAATGAAAATTTCATTTTCAATTATCTTACTTCCAATTTTTAGCAACATAACAATGCCCAAAGTGATAAAATCTAGTGGCTAAATGCAAAGTAATTTTGCAGGCAGGTAGCTACTAAAACTCAAGTATGGAAATGCTGTAAGTATTCTCATTTCCTGATGAACGGTGTCCTTGAAGACAAATGTCCATGTTATAGAATCCTGATTTTTGTTGCCTCTTTAAAGAAACCATTGCCTTGGTTCTGTGGAGCTGAAAACCTTAACAACATACCTCTCACAAAACATCAATTTACTGGCTGAAAGGTTGAGAATAAGTGATTCACTTTTACTTTGCAAATCAGACTGGTCAGTCAAAGAGCTCTTTGGAGTTCCCACAAATGTACAAAAAATGTCAACACTTATATTGTTTTTCACAAATATTACCTCCTTAAATTTATGAAAAAAAATCTGAGTGAAGAAAATGTCATTAAGATATACTTCCTGACTTATCCAGTGCTCCAATGTAGAATGGATGAAAGCAAAGCATCAATTAACTCAATAGTTATCCAGCACCTGAGTCTAAATGACATGCTGTCTTATTTATACGTTCAAACCTAGGTGCCAACATGATAGTCTTAGTAAATGGGGCCTTTGAGAGATGGTTAGGTTATAAAGGCAAAGAGGAGCATTAGTGTTTTTAGAAGAGACTGGGAGAGCCAGCTAATCACTTCAACCAAGTGAAGACACAGAAGAAAGCATCATCTGTGAAGTATAGTGTCTTCCTCACTAGAAAGCCATGATTTTGGACTTCTCAGCCTCCAAAATGATGTGAAGCACAACATTATTGTTGTTTATCATTACTCAGTCTCAGGTATTTTGTTGTAACCACCTGTTTTATTCAGGGTTCTCTAGAGGAATAGAACTAATAGATATATGTATGTATTTATATTATATATTATATATTTAAAATTGTTTTATATTTAAAGGGTATTTATTAGAATTGTTTACAACCAATAGGGGTTTGATAGCTGATCAGTCCACAGTAGCATGATTCAGCAGGCCCAATCTTACATTAAAACCCCAGAAGTTTCTGTGAGGGCTGCAGGTCTTCAGTCACACTGAAAGTCCAAGGAGAAGTTTCTGATGGTCAGTGAAGGATGATAGCAACATCAGAGGCAATGGGATAGACCTACCAGCAAGAAGCAAGGGAAGCAAGTAAGCATTTAAGTAAGTAAGTAAGTAAGTAAGTAAGTAAGTAAGTAAGTAAGTAAGTATGCTCTCTCCTTGGGCCTCTTTACATCTGGCCATTAGTGTAGGTCTTACCCTTTTTAGAGGAGGTCCTTTGTCTCAGTCCATCTTACCCGGAAATGCCCCCATAGGCCTGGCCGGAGGCATGCCTCTTAGTTGAATTCAGATGCATCAAGTAAACCAGAGGACCAGAAGATCCCTTTAGTATATTTGAAGAAATGCAAGAAATTAGTATAGCTGGGGAGGAACAAAGTAAGACAGAAATGGGCTTGAGAAATAGAGCTAAGATGATATGATTACCTTGGAAAAGATATAATTTAAACTCAATAAGAGATGTTGGCATTCCTTTTCTTTAGTTTTATTTTCTTCTTTTAGCATGTGTCTATATATTTGTGTGTAAGTGTATGTGTGTGTTCATGCAGGTGTACATGTTTGTGCATAGGGGAAGTCC
This sequence comes from Zapus hudsonius, assembly GCA_004024765.1. Lineage (NCBI taxonomy): Eukaryota > Metazoa > Chordata > Mammalia > Rodentia > Dipodidae > Zapus > Zapus hudsonius. Next base: position 142,668 of record PVHP010000490.1, read on the forward strand.
AGAGAACAATTTTGGATGTTTTCCCTATCACCATCTTTTTTGTATTTTTGAGACAGGGTCTCTCACTGGTTTGGACTTTACCAAGTATGCTGGAGAGGCTGACTAGTGAGCTACAGGTATCTTTCTATATCCTCCTCACCAGTTCTAGGATTACATACACATACTAGTATGCCCAGCATTTTGAAGTGGATTTTGGTATCAAAATCAGGGCCTCATGCTTGTAAATCACTTTACTGACTGAGCTCTCCTCCCAGCTCCTAACAGTGCTTTTCTTTTGCTTAATTTTTATTTTATTTTCTAGGAGAAAGAGAGACAGAGACAGAGAAAGAGAATGGACACACCAGGGCCTGTAACCACTGCAAATGAGTTCCAGATGCAAGTGCTACCTTGTACATCTGTCTTTACTTGAGTGCTGAGAATTAAACCTGGATCCTTAGCTTTATAGGCAAGCACCTTAACTGCTGAGCCATCCCTACAGGCCCTGACACTACTTTTTTTTCTAATCTAATTCTGCCCAGAGTTTTTAGGGCAAAAGAAACGGAAGCTAATGTTCCAAAACAGGGCAGAATTTTAGTTCCCATTTTTCAATATAAAAAAGAAGGAAAAAATGAATTTCCTTTAGAGACTAAAATTTGAAGAGCTTAATAGAAAAGAATACTGGTAGAATCCTATATTCATTAGGAGACATCAACTGTCGGATGAGCAATGCTTTCTAAAATCAAGAATAATATTAGATGAACACTGTGTTCTGAACTGCTACAAACAAGTGTTTCTTTCCAATCAGTGCTTTCTGGAAGGAACTGGCGGCTTTTATACCTGTTGCTCTGTCCATCTCTGGTCTACAGAATCCTTATAGGAGATACTACTGTATTTGAAATTGTTGCAACAGGACAGACTAAGAAAGCAGCTATCACCTAGCATGTGGCTTCACAGGATATTGATCCATACATCAATTTCTCTGTAATGAGTTACTGTTTGCTAATCCCCTGAAGTAAGTGTATAATAATGCACTTAATTTGAAATTGCTTTCTTTGTTTAAGTGGATATTATCCACCTACTACCCCAAGTAAAGCCATGGACAATCACTAGTGTTAATCCTATAGAGATTGGTAATTAGAAATCGCCAAGGAAAATCCATTTCTACTTCTACTCTACCAGAGTCTGAGTAGTCACATACCCTGAGGAAGGATGATCTTAATGTTATGAATTCCTAAGGGCCAAACTTTTCTATTTGATAATTCACTTCAAACTGCATGTCTTCAGAATAAAGCAATTTTGCTTTAACATGCCTAATGAAATAACAGTGTAATCTGAAATGCTAATGGGTCTTTTTGACTCATGAAATAATTTGACAAGAGAGTGGGCATCTCAGTGAAGGAGTCACTGCAAATGCAGAGGCACAAGGGGTTACAAAAACATAAATTATCATTCTAGTGAACAGGCAGGTAAAAAATTCATATCTATCTAGATACATGACAAAAGATATAGAGAGGTCATAAATGATAAACTTCAAAGAGACAAAGGAAAAGTCCCTATATGATGGAACCTAAACAAGTTTTTCTGGTTGTCAATTATAATACTTCAATTTGTACTCCCAGAATGGCAGCTAGAAGCCAAGTGACTCTTAAGTAATTGTTTGTGGCTAACGTGATATAGAAACTTAATTTTAATTGTGTTTATATTTTATTTAATCACAGGTTTTTTAAATTTTATTTTGTTATCATATAGCTTTACTTTTACAGTAAAATTGAGTAAACCACAAAGTCTCTCCCCACTGCTATTACATTTACAGTCCATGTTATAACACATCAGAATGATGTCTTTGTTACAATCAGTGAGCTAGTATCTACTCAGTATCACCCAAAGGTCCAGTGTTTACATTAAGTTCCACTCTATGAGTTTTGACAAATAAGTAATAATGCATATCCTCAACTTTAGAGAGATAACAAGACCATTATTTACCCATTTATTTTGTGTGTGTCAGGTTTTGATATGGGTGTGCATGTCCATATGTGTGCAGATGCACATGCTTGTGCAGGTATGCATCTGAGTGTGTGCACATGCATGTGGAAGCCAGCAATCAATGTTGGTTATCATATTTGATAGTTCTCCACTTTATTCTTTGAGACAGGATCTCTCACCACACTGAGAGCTCATCCATTGTAAGAAGACAGATTTAAATTAAACTTGAATCAGTTAACTATTCTACCCTACTGCATTTATATATGTTGAATACTTTTACTGCACACATACTTAAGGATCATCTCAGTCAATGGAAAAAAATCTTCAATACAGTTTAATATCCCTTATAATATAAGCTCTGAATGAGAACACAAGAAACAATATTCAAAATAATAAAAGTCTACATATGATAGAAGTTTTATCAATGTTGTACTAAATGAGGAAAACCTGAGATCATTTCCTCTAAAATCAGGAATGAGTCAAGGATGTCCA